>JAQZBX010000201.1:29896-59688 GCA_029593785.1 Cabassous unicinctus
GTTAAAAATGGATAAAATGTAAAATAAATAAATCCTTAAAAAAAAAGAATAAGTATATGACATGAAAGAGAGTCTAGAAACTGTCTTAAACTTCCCAGTTTCTGACACAAAGTGAATCATTTTACACAGGAATAGTTATGGAATTTTTGCAGCCTGTTTGCAATCACTGTCACAAGCAGTCAAGGAGATAGGTGAAATATCTGTCCTCATTGATGTTTGAGTAAGTGAGGAATTTATGTCCTCATAAATAGTCTATTCTCTTCCTTGGTAACAACCAGAAGGGAAGCACAGCTTGCTTCTTCTGAATGGTGTGTTGTGCAGAGGTGGGACTCTAACTTTCTGTCACTTAACTACCTTGAAGGAAGTTAGCCTAATGATGAAAGTGACCAGTGAAGAAGAGTAAAGCTAAGCAATGCATAAAGAAATATTTAATTGAACTCTGAAGGCACTGAGAACCTCTGGATCAAACGAAGTCTGAATATAGTCTTCCTTGAAATTCTCCATAGCTAAGCCTATAAAGTCTTCTCTTTGGTTAAGTTATTTTCATTTTAATTATTCATCTTTGCAACAAAATGATTCTTATTCATACAGAGGTTGATGGTAGGCATGGGGTATTAAAAGAAACATAAACTGGGTACGGATGTAGCTCAAGTGATTGAGTGCCTGCTTCCCATGTACAAGTTCCCGGGTTCCATCCCTGGTACCTCCTAAAAACAAAAATAAATGAAAAAAATACAACTTTCTTTGGGGAGCGGATGTAGCTTAGTGGTTAAGTATCTATTTCCCATGTACAAGGTCCTGGGTTAAATCCCCAGTACTCCCCCCACTCCCCCAAAAAAAGACAGAGAGAGAGAGATAAACTGTCATGTGGAATTGGCTAACTGAAGCAGGGAGGACGGTAAAGAGGACCTTTTTATCTAGAACTAGGAAACAGGAAATCTTTATTATGTGGTATGAAAACAGGTTGTTAGGTTTAAGAAGCTACCACCTACCACAAGATCTTGAAGCTGTTTTCCTACATTTTCTTCTAGGAGTTTTAAGGTTGTCACTTTCATATTTAGGTCCTTGATCCATTTTGAGTTAATTTTTGTATAAGGTGTGAGATAGGGGTCCTCTTTCTTTCTTTTGGATATGGCTATCCAGTTCTCTCAGCACCATTTGTTGAATAGACTGTTCTGGCCCAGCTGGGTCAAAAATCAGCCTTGTCAAAAATCAATTGACTGTAGATGTGAGGGTCTATTTCTGAGCTCTTGATTTGGGTCCATTGGTCAATCTATCTTTATGCCAGTACCATGCTGCTTTTACCACTGTAGCTAAGTAATATGCTTTACAATCAGGAAGTGAGAGTCCTCCAACATTATTCTTCTTTTTAAAGACATTTTTGGCTATTCGGGGCCACTTACCCTTCCAAATAAATTTGATTATTGGCTTTTTGATTTCTGCAAAAAAGGCTGTTGGGATTTTTATTGGGATTACATTGAATCTATAAATCAGTTTGGGTAGAATTGACAGTTTATGGATATTTAGTCTTCCAATCCATGAATACGGAACGTCCTTCCATTTAAGTCTTCATCAGTTTCTTTTAGAAATGTTTTGTAGTTTTCTGAATACAGGTCCTTTATGTCCTTGGATAAGTTGATTCCTAAATATTTTATTATTTTAGTCTCTATTATAAATGGAATTTTTTTTCTGATTTCCTCCTCAGATTGCACATCAGTAGTGTATAGAAACACTATTGATTTTTTGTTGCATATTAATTTTGTAACCTGCCACTTTGCTGAACTTGTCTATTAATTCTATTAGCTTTGTTTGTGGATTTTTCAGAATTTTCTAAATATAGGATCATACCATCAGTGAATAGTGAATGTTTTACTTCTTCTTTTCTTATTTGGGTGCCTTTTATTTCTTAATCTAGCCTAATTGCTCTAGATAGAACTTTTAGAGGAATATTGAATAATAATGGTGACAATGGGCATCCTTGTCTTATTCATGATCTCAGTGGGAAAGATTTCAGTCTTTCACTGTTGAGTACAATGCTAGCTGTAGGTTTTTCATATATGCACTATACCATATTGAGAAAATGTCCTTCCATTCTATCTTTTGGAGTGTTTTTATAAAGAAAAGGTGCTGTATTTTGTCAAATGCCTTTTCTGCATCAAACGAAAGGATCATGTGATTTTTCTTCTGCAATTTATCAATGTAGTTTATTACATGAATTGATTTTCTTGTGTTTAACCACCCTTGCATACATGGAATAAAACCCACTTGATCATGGTATATAATTCTTTTAGTGTGCTTTAAGATTCAGTTTGCAAGTATTTTGTTGAGGATTTTTTCATCTATATTCATTGGGGATATTAATCTGTAATTTTCTTTTTTCATAGTAGTTTTATATGGTTTTGGTATTAGGGTGATGTTAGCTTCATAGAATGAGTTTGGTAATATTCTTTCTTGATCAATTTTTTTTTTGGAAGAGCTTGAGCAAGATTGGTGTTAGATCATCTTTAAATGATTGGCAGAATTCATCTGTGAAGCCATCTGGTCCCGGTTTTTTCATCTTTGGGAAATTTTTGACAACTGTTTCAATCCCTTCACTTGCGATTGGTTTGTTGAGGTCTTCTATTTCTTCTAGGGTCAGTGGTTCATGTATTTCTAGGACTTTGTCCATTTCATCTACATTGTCTAGTTTTTTGGCATGCAGTTATTCATAGTATCCTCTAATGATCTCTCTTATTTCTGCAGGGTCGGTGGTAATGCCCCACCTCTCATTTCTAATTTTATTTATTTGCATCTTCTCTCTTTTTTTCTTTGTCAGTCTAGCAAAGGGTTTGTTGATTTTGTTAATCTTCTCAAAGAACCAACTTTTGGTTTTGTTGATTCTCTCTATTGTTGTTTTGTTCTCTATTTCATTTATTTCTGTTCTTATCTTTACTATTTCTTTCCTTAGGCTTGATTTGGGATGAGTTTGTTCTTTTTCTCATTCCTCCAGGTGTGCAATTAAGTCTTCAATTTTAGCTCTTTCTTCTTTTTTAATGTAAGCATTGAGGGCTATAAATTTCTCTCAGCACTGCTTCTGTAGTGCCCTGTAGGTTTTGATATGTTGTGTTCTCATTTTCATTACTCTCAAGATATTTGTTGAATTCTCTTGAAATTTCTTCTTTGACCAATGGATTATATAAAAGTGTGCTGTTTAATCTCCATATATGTATGAATTTTCCCTTTTTTCATTCATTATTGATTTTCAGCTACATTCTGTTATGATCAGAGAAAGTGTTCTGTATAATTTCAATCTTTTTAAATTTATTGAGATTGTCTCATGACCCAACATATGGTCTGTCTTGGAGAATGATCCATGAGCACTTGAAAAGAATGTAGATCCTGCTGTTTTGGAGTACAATGCTGTACAGATGTCTGTTAGGTCTAGTTCATTTATCAAATTATTCAAGCTCTCTGTTTCTTTTTTTTTTTTTTTTTTTTTTTTTTTTTTCTTTATTTTCTGTCCAAATGTTCTATCCAATACTGAGAGTGCTGTATTGAAGTCTCCAACTTTTATTGTACAGACATCTATCCCTCACTTCATCTTTGCCAGTATGTGCCTCATGTATCTTGGGGCACTAAGGTTTGGTACATAAATATTTGTATAGTTATTTCTTCTTGATGAATTTTCCCTTTTATTAATATATAATGAGCTTCTTCGTCCCTTATAACAGTTTTTCATTTAAAATCTATTTTGTCCAATATTAGAATCGCTACTCCAACTCTTTGTTGTTCACTATTTGCATGGAATATCTTCTTCCAACCTCTCACTTTTAAAGCATGAACAACAAAAGAAAAAATAGACAAATGAGACTTCCTCAAAATTAAACAATTTTTCACCTCAAAGGACTTTGTCTAAAATGTGAAAAGGCAGTGAAAATATTTGGCAATCACATATCCTAGGAGGGTTTAATATTCATGATATATAAAGAGATCATACAACTCAACAATAAAAAGATAAATCATCCGATTAAAAAATGGGCAAAAGTCTTGAAAAGACAATTGTCCAAAGAAGAAATGCAAATGGCAAAGAAACACATGAAAAAAATGTTCAACATCACTAGTGATTAGGGAAATGCAAATCAAAACTACAATGAGATCACTTCACACCTATTAGATTGGACACTATTGAAAAGTCAGAAAATTGTAAATGTTGGAGAGGATGTGGAGAGATAGGAGCGCTTATTCACTGTTGGTGGGAATGTAGAATGGTTCAGCCACTGTGGGAGACTGTTTGGCAGTTCCTAAGGAAGTTGAATATAGACTTGTCATGTGATCTGGTAATACCATTACTAGGTATAAACCAAGAAGAACTGAGAGAAGTTACATAAGTAGACATCTGCACACTGATGTTCATAGCAGTGTTATTCAAGACTGCCAAAAGTTGGAAACAACCCAGTTGTCCATCAACTGATGACTGGATAAACAAATTGTAGTATATACACACAATGGAATATTATGTAGTGTTAAGAAGAAATGAAGTCGTGAGGCATATGACAACATGGATGAACCTGAAGGACATTATGTTGAGTGAAGCAAGTAAGACACAAAAGGGCAAATAGTGTATGATTGTGTTATTACAAACTAAACATATTATGTAAACTCATGGAATTAATAATTAGAACATAGGTCAACAGAAAATAGAATGAGGGTAAAGAATGGAAAGCTGATGGTTAATCTGTGCAGAACTGGTTAAATGGTTGTTGGTAAATCTTTGGAAATGAATGGAAATGTTGACAGCACATTGTGGTGTTTGTGACTAGTAGATTATATGGGTATGACAGTGGTTGAAAGGGAAAATCGAAGGACATTTATATTGCTAAAAGGAAAGCTAAAAAATGTAACATGTTACTGTATGACATAGTGAAACCTAATGTGAAATACGAATATGGGTGATATTGCATATGTAAGACTGTTTTTACAAAATATAAATTCAAATAAACCAGAGAAAAGGAAAGAGAATAGCAGTTATATATGGTAGGGGAAGCATAGAGAGATTGAAAGATGATGAGTTTGTTTGTTTGTTTGTTGTTTATTATTATTACTGAAATAACAAAAATGCTCTAAAAATGGTTGAAGTGATGAATGCACAACTATGTGATTATACTGAATACCATTGATTGTTCACTTTGGATGGATTTATACTTTATTCATATGTATCAATAATATGGGTTTGTTAAAAAAAAAAAACAGCTTGTTAAATTGGTAGCAGTTGTAGTTTTAGAATCAGGCTGAGGCTGAAGTGTTAGATTTGGTAGAAACTTTTTTCAAGATATTAGTATGTTGGCTGCTTCTTACAGCCCTTTTGCCATTATGTATTAACTATTTACTATGTGCAAACTTTATTCTAAGTGTTTACTTGGATTATCTCACTTAATATCAATATAACTGATGACACAGGTAGAATTATTATCTCCATTTTACTGATGAGGAAACTGAAGCACCCTTCTGTTAGGACCTATACAAAAGAGAATGGCCTAGATGGAAACTTACCTGACTGAAATAACAAAAGGACAAATATTCACTTTTCTCAGAGAGAACTTTTGTCTATGCTAAGCAATCCAAGTTAACTAAAAGTGAGGTAATATGAGAATTTCTACAAGTGGCAAAACTGAATTTTCTGCTTGTGGTGACTTGGAGTTATGTACCCCAGAAAAACATCTTCTTAATCTTAGTCCCTTCCTGTGGCTGTGAACCCACTGTAAATAAGACCTAGGGCTTTTTGATGAGGTTACTTCAGTTGAGGTGTGCTCCCCGCCGCGCCCGAATGAGGATGGGCCATAATCCTGTTATCAGAGGCTTTAGAGAGGAGGCCGCAGAGAAACTACTAGAAGTTGGAAGTCAACTGAACACAGAAGAGAAAGGAGAAGACACTGCCGTGTGCATTGCATATGTCGGAAAAGCCAAGGAACCCCAAAGAGATTGCCAGTCAGAAGATAACTATCCCACAAGGAAATAAGGTTTCTAGCCTCTGAAACCATGATCCAATAAATTCCTGTTGTTATACCAATAACAGCTGAGAAACTAATACAATATCGTTATATTTCTGTTTCTATTGTGTCACCAGGATTCAATACAGTTCTTTTTATATCCAAAACTGATACATTTTTGTCTAATTCATTCAGCCACTAGATTATGAATCTCTTCTTGAACTCATCCTGCATCCCCTACCACAGCCAGCTTGGAACATGCCATAAATTCAGATCATACATGGGACTTTTTTGTGGCATCACTGGCTTGCTAGCTGCACCATACCTCAAAACAGGGAATAGGTGATGCCCTAATGTGAAAACAGGGTGGAGACCAAACAGACCAGCCCTTTGGTTGTCCTTTCCTCCTCTTCTGGCACTTAACAAGTTTTATTCTATTTTCCCCAAACCATACATGGAATGAAGTAGATATCTTTATCATTCTGGGATACTTGAATAATTCCAGATATTAGGTTCAAAAGTTTGATCCATATAAAAACAGTTAGTTGGATTTAGCTTCTAGTAGAAACCATTTCAACAAATTTTACTATGCTTGTTTATAATTACATTTATCAAATATCCATGTTTATATACCATTTCAATTATATTCAGACAGGGAGAAAACTACTACTTATGTCCCCTGAAAGAAAAAGGTGAAGTAAAACTGTAGAGAAAAAATCTTTTCAAATATTCTCATACTGTGAGCCTATTATAAGTGCAAAAAGATTAAAGATATAGCATAAGATGTGTATTTAAATTACTACAAATAACTGTTTAACTGGGGCTGCCTAGGGTACATCAGTAGCCCCTAAATGATCAAAGGCTATTGCTGCAGGCAAAGTTCAAAAACCACCTGCTCGTATAAAGAACTTTAGATGACAGCACTAATATCATGCATGTATACTGATACTTCTTGAAACAGCAATTTTTTAAAAATCTATCTGAAACTGACAGAAGGCAAAACAGATTGAGAGTTAAGTTTGTTATGCTGCTAGCAACTCATCCCTTTGTCTAGTATAGAAACATGAGAATTATATCTCACAAATCTCCTACCCTGTCATTGTTATTTACAGGAAGAAAAAATTCAGGTTATATTAAAGCTTAAATAGATATCTTTTCATTCACTCCAGATAACACCAAACAAAACTGTGAAATGGAATAGAATTGTATTCTGACTCAAGTCACCTTAAATTCTACTTTGTATGAAAAGGTATAGTAAATTAGATACACAATATTCTACTATTTTTTCTGTAACCCACAGAAAGAAATAGGTTTTACATCAGACTCAACTCAGTGTAATTGAAACAAAAGTTATATAAAACAAATGCTTAGCTGTGCTTTATGTAATGCACTGTAACCTATTTTATACTATTCCATTCTTTTTCGTCTTTGTTATTTGCATGTACCAACTTGACTTACTAATGATTTACACTAAAGGATAAATAGCCATCAATTTGTCAAATTCCTACTCCTGTAATTTACATGACAACAGGGATAGGAACCAAGGGAAAGTTGCTTCAGTAGAAGACTATCAGCCATCAAGGAGAACACAAGAAATAGTTACTTGAAAGTTTTCTTTCAATCTGGCAGATTCTTCCACCAAATCAATTTTTTCTTCTTCCAAAGCTCACAGTAACACTACTTATCCCAGGTTCCCTTGCAGTTAGCTTGCCTGTAATTCTTTCCGGGCATGATCTTACATCCTACATTCACTGACACGATGCAGACTCGCAAGTGATCTCGAAAGCCAAGTGTCAAAAATTTCAGTCCCCAAGATGCCACTTGAAAAAGTCACACCATCAATCACAAACACCAGTTTTGAACTTTATATGAGAGAAGAAGTAACTCCTATTGTTCTAAGTCCCCAGATTTGGGGTTTTAACTGTTACAGCAGCTTTTATCATTACCTTAACTCATGCGTAAGGCACTTCAGAAAGTACTAAGAGTAGCTTTCTAAATGGGAGACAATAAAAGGGCTTCCCCTTCAAGGATAAATATATGCTATGAAATGTCCTGGACATAAGGAGGAAGAGGCACCCATTTCTTATTCAGAAATAATGCAGGCTGTACCCAGATTACTTCCCATATCAACTTCTCTTTTCAGTTGACTTTTTGGATTTTCTTTCATGGTCTTCTCCTTTTCATTACTTTATTTTACATCCCTACATAAAGTCTTCACAAATCCATATCCCTATCTCAGACTTTCTTCCAAATTCCAAATACCAGCTCCTTTTGCCCTTCAGCAATCATAGACACATTTTACAGCAATGAGGAGTTGACAAAGGCATGTAAAGAGAAACAGTGAAGACTAGAATAGCCCAATTCCAGCACTGGCTGAGTGTGTATCCAGGTTAGATACACACTTTAATATAGGATAGCCTGTCATCTTCTCTTCTTTCCAGATCTGATCTCACATGCAATTCACTCTTTTATTTGAGCTTATTTTCCAAAATAAACTTCCGTAGTAGGAAGAGAATATGTTGACCAGCACTTCTCACTATTCATTACTAAAGTGGGGTTCCATTTTGTTGCTGTTGTCATTTTGTCCTTGATGAGTTTGGATGTCATGAATCAGTTTTCCCAGGACCTGACATTCTTGGAAAAGACTATCACTATAAACCAAAGTCAGCAGGGCAGAGACACAAAATTTGTAGCAAGGAGAAATTTTAACTCCTTTCCTCATTAGCATATGACCTGCTATGCTTACATGAAAAATTATCAAAACCTTGATTGACAAAATGATTGCTCAAATACCAAACACCCCCCAAAAAATAAGTCCAAGAACAGTAAGGTAATGGTGAGAAAATACATCCCATAGCTATATTAACAGTGGGAATAATTTGTCTAATGAAGAAAGGTAGTGGAAATTTCTTTCTGAGGGTCTCTGCACAAAAGTGTATTGTGGTGGACAGAGCCTGGTCCAAATTTTTGTTCCAAACAATATTAATTGATAACCGAATATTTCTGAAACTCAGTTTTCTCATCAGTGAAGTAGGTATTCCTGAGTTAGAGTTTAAATTATTATATTGGGCACATACATTTTCTAGCATATAGCAGATGATCAGTAAATTAACCATACAATCCTTAAAGATAGACTATGAAATCTCTGCTAAACTGAAAATACCATGGTCTTAAAAGAACTCAAAAAGTAACAAATGTGAATTGAGCAATTAGACTTAAAGAAAATAATATATTCTTTTCTGTATGTTTTATCTTAATATTGCATTTCATAGGAATTTTGATTGATGTAACTGAAAACACTGCATGACATGAAGTAGAGGTCTACATGTAGATAATCCATTTATATTTGCAGAACACTTTCCGAAAGCCTGAATTTTCAAGGAACCTGATGCTGTGGTTAATTTAATCTTTACCAAATTCCAGATTTAAAAAAATTTGTTTCAACACATTGAAAATTTTTCTAAGATACATTAGTTCAACTTTCCATTGTAGTAAGAACAGAGTGAACATTATGAATTATTTATCTAATGATTGAGGATTTTACAAGATTCACGATCAACATCCTAAAGATATAAATAACATCAATTTGCAAAATCTAGAAGTACAGAATGAACCTCTCGGTACAATAATTGTAAGCTTCAAAGACATGAAATAATTGGCTGAAGTTCTACTAATCATAGATCAATCTTTAAAGCAAGCTCTGTTCTCTTGATTCACTGTCTTTTACTGCTATTTGTGAACGATTTCAGATACATGAAATGTACCAGGTGGTTTTAAAATATGAATATTTTGCTATATTTGATTTAGACATTCCTTTAGGAACTGAAATATCTTGGAGTTAGTTGAAGCAACTTTCTCTCCTCAGATGTAGTTAATAATTGGAAATTCGTGTGTCTCTCTCCAAACAGTCCTTATTCTTTACTATATATACATAACTATCAATAAAATATTTTTATTTACAAAATTAATGCTTGGGGCTTTTTATTTCTCTGAGTATCTCTTTTTAAATGTATTTCATCTGTTTGTTTCTTATTATTTTGGGTGCATTTGGATCTTATTTGTCATTTTATTTTATGTATTCTCTTTTTTCTTATTTTTCTTTGCTTACTTTTTCCTCCTTCTTGCCTTAGATTAGATTAATCAAATTTTCTTCAACCCATCTTTTCCTTCTACTAATTTGGAAAATATATTGGGTATTTCTACTCTGAAGTGGCTGTAATGAAAATTTGTCAGGCATAACTGATTTGACTTTAACAAACATCACTGCCAAGCTTCTGTTTCTTCATTCATTTTTCATCTTATAGGAGTACATTTTTTTAACAAGTATTTCATTGATAGTAAGTGGTAAATTAACAGAATTATTTGCTAAGACTTTATTTCACTTCTCTACTAAAAGACAGCTTTGCTAGGTATAAATTTCCAGGTTAACAGTTGTTTTCTACCTCTGCATTTTAAATATATCATTCCTTCATATTCTGCTCATTAATTTTGCAGAAGAGAAATTTGCATTGACTCTAAGATTTCGGAGGGTAAGTAAATTGTCCCTTTTCTCTCTATTGGACCTTCTGTTTGTTTCTGGTGTTTTTCAGATTTCCAATGATGCATGGAGTGATTTTTAAATACATTGCTTGAGATCTGACATGCTTGCTCTATCAGGGACTCTTGATCTTTAACAATTCACGAAAATTCTCAGGTTCTATCTTTTTAAACATTGCCTCACTCTTATTCTCTATGTTCATCTTCTAGAAAACCTATTAGGCCCCACTTGTTAATCTCTTTCTCACATTTTCCTTTTCTTAATCATGTTTTTACTACACTCCCAATGTTTTTCTCACATCTGTCTTTCAGTTCACTAATAGACTCTTCCATTATGGTAATCTGTTATTCAGCCTCTTTATTTTATTTCTTTTTTTTTTTTTTTTTCAAACTTTCCAATTTTTTGTTTCTGTTTTTGTTTTTTTGAGGTACCAGGGGCTGGTTATTGAACCTAGGACCTCATATGTGGGAAGCCAGCACTCAACCACTGAGCCACTTTGGCTTCCCTGAGTTGGCTTTTTTGTTTGTTTTGCTTGTTGTTTTGTTGTTGTTGTTGTTTGTTTGTTTTTTGTTTTTTTCAGGAGGCACCAGGAACCAAACCTGGGACCTCCCGTGTGGGAGGTGGGCACTCAACTGCTTGAGCCACATATGTTCCCTTCAGTTCTTTATTCACAGTGACCTATAATTTCAATATATATGGGTTATGTTTTATTTTTATGCTGTATCATTTTAAAAATACAATTTATAATTGTCTAAAGTTCTTGATCCTAAGAAAAATATACCTCCTGTTTGTCATGACTGTTTCTTTTTTCTTCATGGAATATTCCCTAATGTATTTTGTAAATGTTTGTTGTGAGATCATCTGCAATAAGGTTTTTGTTGCTTTTCATTTACTTGTGTGTCGTTGTCATTGGGAGTGGGAAGTCCTGTTTCTCTGATTCATGAAAGTGTCCCCTGCAAAGACATTCTGCATTTCCTTTCACCAAGTATCTAGGGTCATTACAAGTAGAAACCAGTTTTTATCTTAATTTCTCTGCTTGGATTGCAATATACTTTTGCATTGTTCAAGCTTTAGGTCCTTTCACCTTTTCTCCCTTGTGAGAGAATTTTTTTTTCCAATCCAGAGCCCCAAATAGGTAAGAGGTTTCCAAAAGATAGAATTGACGAGTGCCCATTTCACACAGCATTTCCAGATTTGTATAAAGAGTTTGATTTCATCTCTTGGGCTTGCATGGGTCCCTGCTCCATATCACCTATTCTTGTAAGGGCTATAATAGCCCATTGTCTAGCTGTTAGGGCTAATATCTGGGTCCATTGCATACTCAGCCCTAACCCTTTGCTCAGCTTTTACAGCATCAACTTGCATTTCTATTGCTCTGGCTTTGAGATTTGGGGGTGTTTTAGTCCTCTTAGCAGGGAGGAATTTCCCTTATGTTCATTAAATTTGCAGGGAAATTAATGTTTTGGTTATATTTTATCCAGCATTGGCATGAGTTTATATTTGGAAGCTGCTCTATATAAATTTGGACTACCAGGTTCTTAGAAAAACAAGTTTATTTTCCTTTTTCCCAATTAGTAAATTATCATCAAAAAGTTTTGGTTAATCGTGGTTTCTGGTTAAGTGAATTCCACATAATTCAGAATTTCACTTTAGTAAATAAATAAGTTTAGAAGTAGATTTAGTAAATTGAAATATTGAACTCTATGGGTTAAATAACTATAAGAGAAAAAAATTGATATATTGTACTTAATCAAAATTCAAAACTTCTGTTCACCCAAAGGCACTATACCTACCAGAATGGTTAAAATTTTAAAAACTGAAAATACCACCAAATTTTGTCAAGAGCAGCAGAATCTCTTCTAAACTGCTGGTAGAAGTGTAAATGGTACGACTGCTTTGGAAAATGACTTGACAATTTCCTATAAATTAATCATATATCTACTACATGACCCAGCAATTTCACTCTTAGGTATTTATCGAAGAGAAAGAAAAACATACACACTAAAATAACAGTACAAGAATGTTTCTTACAGCTTTATTTTTAACAGTCAAAAAATATATTAACAACCCAAATGTCCACTAACAGGAGAATAGATAAATAAACTTGGTTATATTCATACCATACTACTCGACTCATAAAAATAAACTACTGATGAACACAATAACATGCCTGAATCTCAAAAATATTTTGTTGCATAAAAGAAAACAAGCCCAAACAAGAACATATGCATTATATGAAGTTCAAAAACAGGCAAAACTGAATTATGGTGCTAGAACACCAGGTTGCCTCTGGATGTGAGAGTGATATGAGGGGTTGAATGGAAGGGAGCTTTAGGGAACTTACTGAGATGATGGAAATATTCTAATCTTCATTGGAAAGATGGTTACATTGTTATATACATTTGACAAAATTTGTTGAATTAGTCATGTATAATACTATACTATTAATAAATTTTATCTCAGTTTAAAAAAAATAAATCTCTGTGCGATCAAGTTTTGATGCTAAATAGTTTTTAAATCTTACCAACATGGATAAGCAAGAATTTATTACGCTGAAATTGTTTTTCTGGACTTCCACTTAGGACAGAGGACCAGACTAAATGTTCTTTGGAAGTTTTATCTAGCCTTGAAGTTCTGCATTGTTTCTTATGCCTTCTAAAAACAACATAAAACTTTCTATTTTGTGTGTGTGTGTGAGAAGTAGTTTAAAAAGTCATCCAAAAAGAATTACATAACACCCAGCTATTTCATTCTTCCAAGTGAATGCCGTTAAATAAAATTCCTACAATGGCTAATGCTGCAGGCTTCCACATAGTAGCTGAAACCTATGTTATTTTCACCATCAACTATAAAGATTATGGAAGGTGAACTAAGAGGCAATTCTGTTGCTGATGTGTAAGACAGAACAGCACACAGCTTGCCCATCTGCAGCTCTCAAGCTTCTGTACTGCCGCCAGGAAGAACAGTGTGGGTTTTGTCAATAAATTCGGCACATTTGACATGGATATTTAATACACACAGAGAGCAGAGATTTACAGAATGTTTCTGTTATCCCAATAAAGTCAATGGAAGAGTAATAGGAACATAACTCCCTGAGGAAAGGGTTCGTTCACACATACTATCATCACAGAAGCAGTTGGTGTTTCAACTACTTCACCTCTTGAAACAGAATGAGGAGCTTTTGAAGGCCTTTGTGAGGTGCTACATGCAAAAGAGAGCAACAGGCAATGAAAAAAAAAAGATAAGGAAAATATATGGGAACAAACAACTCATAAGAAGACTTGGTCATAAGTCATGGGCTTAAGCTTAGTTATAGATCTAGAAAATTTTTCTTCAAAACTTAAACCTGCCTCTGATTCAAAGGAAAAGTGACTCTTGTTTGTTTTGATACCATTTGATTTGCTTTCACAGGATTCATTACATTTAAAAAGGAGAATAAAGAAGATTGTACTGGGGTCCTAGGGATGCTGTAACAAATTACCACAGACCTGGTGACTTAAGAGAACGGAAATTTATTCCCTTACGGTTCTGGAGGCTGGACATCTGAAATCAAAGTGGTGCCAAGGCCATGCTCTCTCTGATGGCCCAAGGGAAGACTCCTTCCTTGCCTCTTCCTAGCTTCTGTTGGCTCCCAACAATCTTTGCCATTCCTTTTCTTGTAGCTGCGTCACCCTGGACTCTGCGTCCATCTTCACCTGGTCTTCTCCCTTGTCTCTGTTCTCTGTCTCTTCTCTAGGACCCCAGTCATGTGGGATTAAGGACCGCCCCCCCCCACTCCAATATGACCTCATCTTAACTAATTACGCCTGCATGACCCTGTTGCCAAATAAGGTCACTCTCTGAGATATTGGCATTTAGAACTTCAACATATTTTTTTGCAGACAAAATTTAACCCATAGCAAAGGTGAAAATAACAGGCCTTCCCTCTTCTCCCTCCTAAGCTAACAGTGTTTGGCAGTCTGTGTCAGTCTAATTCAGAAGATGGACATTCAAGATGAAGCGATCTGCATCCTCACCCTGTCTCCATGAGATGACATCACCTCACATTTGTGCAATCCTTTATGGTTTAGAAGTCACTTTCACACACACTGACTCATGTAATCCTCACAGATACCCAGAGAAGGAGACATCTTCCCATTTTACTAATGCGAAAACTGAGTGACTTGCTTGGAGGGAAATACATTTAATACATCAGGAATTGTAGCCAAATCCAGATCACTTCATATTACATAACAGCAGGAGCTATTTATCATTACATATTTGAAAAAATGTACAATGGCAGAAATGATCTCCATTACTCTGACTCTAGCTTGCTCTATGCTATTTTCAAAAATTGGCTTAAGACTGCTGTTGGATCCACAGGTACTGTCAGCTCCATCTTCCAATTATACCTTACATTCATTTCCTTTTCTTCATTTCTTCTGTTGCCTTCTCAATCTAGGTCACCTTTAATTCTCACCTGGACTTCTGCAATGCCTCTTAATTTTTCTGCTACCACTTTTGTGTCTTCCAAATATATTTACCATTCAGTACTCAGAGGAATATCATTAAAATACACATCATATGGTGTCTCTTGCCTTCTAAACACACTTCAGGGAGTTCTGATTGCACCAGATTCCTTTCTAAGTCCCATAAATGTAGTAGACACTATTCTTCTTACCTTACTTATAAAAATAGTGCTAAGTCTTTAAGCATTATGTGTGATTCCTTGATATCAGAGGTGAGCTTCATAAAAAATCTTTGGAATTGCAGTGACCAGTTTTGGTCAATAAGGTATAAGATGAAGTCTGCTGGAGGACTTCTGAGAAACCTTGTCTTCCCTGAATTGAAGAAGGGAGAGGAGGAGGAGAACAAGAAAAAGAAATAGATGGAAAAGGAGGAAGAGGAGGAGAAAGGAAAAGAGAGGGGGAGGAGAAGACAAGGAAGAGGGAGAGAAGGGGAAAGAGTGGGGCCGAGAGAGGTTTGGAGGAAGGGGGAAGAGGAGATGAGAGAGGAGGGAGAGGGGGAGAAAGAGGAAGGAGGAGAAGAAGAGGGCTGTAGAAAGGGGGAGAAAAGAAAAAGAAGAAAGTCAAATAGAGAAATCTTTCCCCAACTGACCCTTATTTCTTGCTTTTGGGGAAAAAAATGTGTAAATGTATTATACTTGAAGATATTACAGTCAATCTGTGACTATGCAGATAAGGTGGAAGGAAGTTCAGAACCATATTCTCAGTGTTCTGACACTATTGAGTTGCTGAGGAAAAAACAAACAAACAAATGAACAAACTTGCATTACTATGATCTTTGTCTATCGTTCTACCATGGGGAATAAACTTCAGGAACATGGGACATCTTCTCCTTCCATAAATATGCCAAATTCTTTCCTACCATAGGGCCTTTGCCAGGCTACCACATACAGCTGAGCAGGTTATACATTGGACTTACAAGGAGCTTAACTCATATTTGGGCCTGTAATGTATTAAAGTAATTTTCCAGTAATGTCCTGAGGAAGAGGCATCTTTTTCTAACTTATGCAAGACAGCATTTGAACTACAGTTTGGACCACAGAAGGCTTTGCACATGCTGTTCCCTATGATGGGAACAGCATATGCAAAAATGTGTGTTTGACTGCTTTTTTCTTATCCTTCAACTTTCAAGTGAAATATTATTTCCTAAGAGAGGTCCCCATGTAAAATAGCCCTCCATTATTTTCTCATACAGCTCAATGTTCTTTCCTCATAACTCTTACCAATATCTGAAATGATTTTGTTTGCTTAATTGCTCTCTTTTCACCACTGGTAGAGTTATATCTGTATTTTTCACAGTTAAGTCACCAGCCCTTCACCTGGTGTCTGACATACAGAGGGTACTCATATTTGTCAGATAAATGGATGGAGAACAGAAGGCAGGCAGGCAGGTAGGAAGGCAGGAAAGTAGGAAAGAACGAAGGAAGGGATTTCTTACACTAAGGTACACCAGTATTTTGTTATCAAATTCTAACAAAAATAAGTCAGAGAATGGAAGCCGTGATATATAATTAATACCAACTTATTTTTTACTTTGTGTATAGGTAACAATAAGAATATACCTTGCTAAATATACCATGAGAAGGTATACAGAATGTCTGATTATGAAGATAAAGGAATACTTCAGATCTGACTGAGAAAATTGACTCTAGCAGTGTCTGATTGGGAAGGAATAATTTCAGAAAGGGCTCAGAGCACTGGATCATGACCAAAAATAAGCCCACACAAGTTTTGCATTTTTAAAATTTAGCAAGAAAGTGAAAGGGAGAAGGAGATGGGAATAAATTAATAGAGTATCAAATTCTTAATGTTATACTCACAGAGTAAACAAACTGGGTCCAATTAGCAACTCCAGCATCTGAAATTTATTGCTCAATGGTATTAATAAGCAAGAAGTGTCTCTCCCATCCTTGTTGATGATCTGCTTTTCTAACCATATCTCATAAAAGCTTATGAACCTGAATTAATAATTTTTCCTATCTCCCCTAATTTGACCTCTCTCATCTTTTATCTTGGCTTAACAATTCTACTATACTGCAGTCCTCTTGACTTTGACGTCTCACAGTGTTTGTCACTGTTATTTAGGGCTCTGATCCTGGTAGGGAAACGCCTAGTGGAGTCTAGATTCCTGAGCTCTGTCTTGGTTTCACAACCAACGAACTGGATATGTATGATTTGTCTGGGTCTCAGTTGTTCTTATTTGTAAACTATGGGCATGGAATTATTCTCTCTAAATTCAATTTCCAAGCTTGCTAAAGTTAATGATCTCATGTTTGATAGGCAATTTCAGCACTAGTGGTGGAATGGTAGGGCCTGATTTGTGTATGCATTCTTGGAAAGCCAATGCTGTCATTCAAAATTACTCTCTCAATCACTGAAAAACGGAAATCAAATATGGGTTGATGGTTTGAACATAAAGTATGCTGGGTATTTTTCCCAGAGAAACTAGAAAGTTCAAGGTGATATTGTCTACTTCTAAATGAAATTTGCTACCATAAAAAGTGGCGTTTTTTTCTCACCCCCACATAAACTCTGTAAATTTTATGTTAATTTGCCGCCTTTCAGCTGGTGCACCACCACCACTGCCCAACTGATCTCCCTGCTCCCACTCTTGCCTGCAGCCCATCCATTCTCCATAGACTAGGAAAAGTGGACTCATAAATATGTCATAGTGCTGTGTGAAACATTTCATTACTTTCCATTATACTGAGAGAGGCGATGAATGCCTACATGAGCTCCAGCCTCTTTGTCCACCCTTCTCTACCTCACACACTTATTTTTTTCAGTTCCTAGGAGGAAATACCTCCAATCCTTACTCTTTAGGGAAAGTGTGGTACTCACAATTCTGTACAAATAAATTGTTTTCAAAAATCCTCTCTCCAGGCCTCCACGACTCTTGATACCCTCCATGTTTATGACAGATTTAAGATTCTTTGAGGATTTATGGCCACACACATGTGGTGCATCTCAAAACTTCCTTTGATGTACAATATGTATCACTTTAGTGTCCAAGCTGAAGCTTCTCTTTAACATTTCTTTTCATTAGTAAATCTCTATAGAATCAACCTCTTCATTTGTAAATGAGGAGAATAGAGTGCTACCTCATTGCCTGAGTTCACTTCTCTCCTCAGCCACAGCAGAGTGCTATGTAGGGCAACCATTCATTGTATCTGAGGGAAAAGAAAGAAAATAGGCTAAGGAAGAGATTCAGGAATAAAGAATTTCCAAAAGCAAACTGCTCAGCTGACCTTATATTTCCTTTTTTATTTTTATGATGATCATAGTCTCCCCAACTTAGAAATATTTCCATATTCCTGAAATGAGCATGTACATTATCTCTTCTCCCTGATCTGCTTATTAACTTCAAATTTTTATTTTAATCAAGTATCACTAGCCTGAAACATTATCTTTTGAAAAGAAATTAACTTTTCCCTTTTACCTGTAAATCTGTGTATGAACTACACCCACCTCTCGAGAAAAATAAGCTACCAACTATATTGCTCAATTCTTAGAGCAATTATTAATTCATTTAAATGTAGTCCACTAGCACCTTAAGTATAACAACAAAAATAATGTATTCAGTGCTGCATTAATTCCTTCAATCAACAAACATTTATCATTTATCACTAAACTGTTTGGTCCCTAAGGGACCAGGACTCCCCACCTTTGTTTTCTCAGCCTCATAGTGTCTGATATCACGAAGCACAAAATGGAGGTTTAATGAATGAATTCACTCAATAAAGTCTTGATTTAAAACTACAAAGAAAGCTGTATAAAATATGTCCAATAAAACCTGACTTTTTTTTCCTGCTTGCTTTTGGCATATTTCATGACATAATAACCTTGCATTTTTTAGAAGAACTTATTGTTTTAAATTCATACATAATAAGAAATTCAGTTTACTCTCACGAAAACATTGACCTACTTTGTTTTTGTGAAGTGTCTGAAATCAATTTTGGAATGAAGCAAAGGCAAGAAGTAATGAATACAATCTTATAAGAGTCTGTTTGGAGCTTTCTTAGATAAGAATAGATGCTAAGTACTTATAAGTTAATTACTTATAAAAGTATCCCCTCCATCCCCCTGTTGTATTTAATTTAAAGTCCTATACTTAAAAATACATTGTGTAATAATTTAATCACTTCCCTAGGGAAAAAAGAAACAAAAATATTTCAGGCTAATATTATCACCAATAAAGCACTGCTCATCTTACAGATGAAACTAACTTAACAAAGGTAATTTTTCCATATCATCTAAGTAGTTCACTAAAGTTCTGGGTCTATTACACAAGTGTTCCTGTTTAATAAGGTATTCATTTTCACAGTCTCCAAAAAGCATGTTATCCCTCCCTTGAAGACTCCCTAACTCCCTAACCAGATGTCAATTCAGAATCCCTATAATATTTGGTACATCTAGTCTGGTGCTTAATTAATTTCTCTGAATAATAATTATGGAATTATCTTGCCTTCCCCTTTTCCACCCCCATTTCAGTCACTTAAAGGCTTCTAATTTTTATATTACCTTTTTACCTTTACCAGGGTCTTAAATTATGTTCTTAAATTAGTAGATTCTCAGTAACTTTCATTGCATTGAAACTTATACAAGCCATGAATCTTTCTACCTGGCTGAAAAGCTACATATTTTTATAAAATCAGTCATAAAGATGCTCTTGTACTCAAATAAAGGGAAAGATTTTTGTCAGATCCAGTATCCATTTGATAAGTCAGAAACAATGCTGGCTACCATCTACAATTTTTCATCCGTCTTATAAGAGGCATCTGTATCTACCACATACCTTTGAGGTGGGATTATGGGAGACAAAAACAAATTCCTATTGTCAATATCTCAAACTCTGAGCACCACCTATGGAGTTTGACTGACATGACATATATCTTTAACAAGAGCTGTCTTACCGAGACTACAGGAAAGAGACAGGCAGATAGACTTCACAGAGCTACTTTAAGTGACAGGCATTCTTCTTTTGACAGTTTCACTTGACTCTAGCTCAAGTCAACTTCTCTTCCTACTCCCCATAGGTTTCTAATTCACAAGTGAGGAGCATTTTAGGAAAAGAGGAGAAAAGAAAGGAAACATTAGCAAGTTAGAAAAGCACTTCAGGTTTCTCTGGCAACAATGCCTTACATATGCATTTTAACTTTGATTCCATACAAGAATAAGGGAGAGTTTTCAATGCCTAAGAGATATTTGCTTCTGTTGTTTATGTCTGCATGAGATACATTTACTCCCTTTCTTAATAACATCATCATTGTTTCCCTTTAGGTAAACACCAACCTACACACACCCTGTCTCTAGGGGTGAAGACATGATCCCCATCTAGCCTACCAGTTAATTCTATTCTCCATCAGTAAGGAAGCATTCGTCTACAGGTAAAAGAAAAGACAACTACAGTCACCAAATCTTATTTACATAACAAGTTCCAGGTTGTTGCAGCAGCTCCTAAATTTCAAGCTGCTGGGGAGGTTTCTACAAGCGAAAAGTATGGGAAGGATGCGTGCTTGGGTATTATGAAAGAAACTGTTCACACACTCAACTCACTCTTTTTCAGGGAGAGAAATCTTATCCAGAAATCCCCCCAGAAGTCTTCCAATTATGTCTCAAAGTTAGTTCCAACTGGGACACATGTCTATACCTTACTACAGTGGGGAATAAGCAATCAAATATCTGACTTAAGCAGCTTCTATAGGGTGAGGAAAGGGAAAAATGCCAGGAGACAAATGTTGTGAATGATTGTTGGGGAACCATCCAATGTTGTTTGCAAAATATCCCTTTGGTCAAGAATGGACATGTATGCCCAGCCACGTCCATGGAACCCAGGTAAGGTATGTTTGTTGGAACTATGGTAGGAGTTCTCTTAGCTGATCTCCACTTAACCAATTTTCTGATTTTACTAATATTCTCCATTCCTTCACCAATATAGTGACTGGTGACGATGCACACTGAATGTGCTCTTTGGTTCTAAATAGTTTTACAGTACCATCAAGAGTCACTTTTGTTTCTTCCCAATTGTTAAATAACAATTTTAAATGTTATTAAATATTGAATACACTAATGAAAAATGAGTGAAAAAGAGAGCTATTATTTCTATGAAAAGTTGAATGTCTTGGAATGACTAGATAAAAGAAAATGTATAGATTTCAGTGTGACACCATTAAAGAATGAGAAGGGAAATTATCCACAGAAATTCAGAGGTCAGGCTGATTCCCAAATTCATGTTCTACTTTAAATCTACCTAAATGGATGTCATAGATGTTACATTACAAGATTAATTAAAAAAAAAAAAAAAAAAAAAGAGCGTTACATTCAGCCCCTCCTGAACAAGATATAATAAGCAAATAAATCCCCTGTAGTAGTTTCCTACTGCTGCCGTGACAAATTACCACAACCCTAGTGGTTTAAGACAATGCAAATGTATTCTCTTTCTAGAGGTAGGAAGTCTAAAATCAAGGAGGGGATGGGGGTCTGCAGGGCTACATTCCTTCCAGAGCCTTCGGGGAAGAATTTGTTTCCTTGCTTTTTTCAGCTTCTAGAGGTTGCTTGCATTGTTTGGCTCTTGGCTCCTTCCTCACATCACTCTAGCCTCTTGCCTCCATTGTCATATCTCCGACTATTACCTGTGATCTTCCTATCTCCTATTCTAAGGACCCTGGTGATTACATTGGCTCATTTGGATAATCCAGGATAATCACCCCATTTCAAAATCCTAATGTAATCACATCTACAAAATCCCTTTACCATGCAAATTACCGTATTCACGGATTCTGAGGATTAAGATGTGGACGTCTTTATTCAGCCTACCACATTCCCTTTCTTTGATTAAGTCAATTTGGGTTAATTTTTTATCACTGTGAATCAAAAGATACCTGAATAATACAATGCACAGTTTTAAATGGATACATTAGGAAGGAGGGGGTCAGGAAAAGGATCTCTAAAAGTGTAGTAATAACAAGGAAAAGAAGAACAAAAGCACACATGCAAAATTAATAATAGCATGGTATGAACTAGAAAAAAGTAAACAAGCATACAATAAAATATAGAAGGATAAATACCAGTCAATAAGAGAGAATAGCTATCAGGAGTTGGGGTAAAAGGAGAGATAAAAGTGGGAAGAAGAATATCAGCAGAACATAAAAAGAAAATAAACAAATAAAAAAGAAAGTAATTATATTGGAGAAAATAAAGAATCTTGATTTAAGAATTCAAAATGCATTTTGGAATATCATTCTAAACCTAAAGTCATAAGCAAATGTAATATTAGTATAATTGGACCTTATGAAAGTCAAATTTGATCTCTCCACACTTCATGTCTTTCCCTCCATTCTTCAATAAAGAGAAAAAGTGTGTCTTGATAAAACAAAACAAGTTTTGAAAGTTAGGGAGGGGTCCTTCGTTGGCAAAAAGTTCCTCACCAAAAAATTGAAGGCTATACAAGGAGATAAGTTCCTACATAATTGATGGATATAAATTCCATTAAAAAGTCAGTCAGTAGCTATTTAATGTCTAAGACATGAACACCACTATAGGGGAAATTAAATGATACTAGATCACTACCTTCCCTGAGTTAGAGGCAACTTAGAGAAAAACAAGTGTACATGTAATAAGAGTTTCACTCTTCTCTGTTTAGAGGGGAGTGAAACATGACTGTTTGAATGCAAAGTTCCATGAATTCTTCCACATCATGCAACCATTGAACTAAGTGTCCAGGGGTCCTTTTTAAAAAAAAAAAATTATTACAGAAGTTGTGAACTTACAAAACAATCATGCACAAGCGTAGAATTCCAACACAACACCCCTTCACCAACACACCACACCATTGTGGAACATTTGCTACAAGCTGTGAGATGATATCATAAGACTATTACCACTAACTAAGGTCCACAGAGTACCAGGGGTCACTTTAAGATAAAAAATGCCAGAAGTATAATTTCAATGTGAGGAAGCAATTTAGTATTCTAGGATTTGAGACATACATTAATCAAACTCATGGGTTGCCAATTTAACTTAAAAGCAAAATAAATTCAAGCAATGGTTATCTTGCCCTGAGGAATCAACCTTGTACCAAATGCTAGGGCAGATCTCTATCCCATGACACCTTCTGGACAATTACTTGTTATGCCTCACAATAGTTTTCCTATCGCCCACTGCCCTACCCTCGTTCTGGGTCACAGAGCAACCATGCAATCTTTCTCACAGATGAAGAACAAGCCCCAGACCCAGCATCTCATGACTCTAGCCCTTCTTTCCAACTCTCAACCCCAAGATTTGGTCCATTTCTGCTTTAGAACCAAAACAGTGCATTAGACTTTTTTGTTCTCTCACAATAGAGCCTAATGGCTAATAAGAAGAGAGTCCCATCCTTCACAACACACATATCTTTATTCAAATATCACAGATACTTTTGAATGCTAACAATATGCTAAAACTGAAAGCAAGAAAGGGAAAGGGCCATTTTTACAAAATAATACTACAAGAATTCCATTTTGAAGAAGTGAGCAAATCCTAAGTCATGTGTGCTTAAGCAACAGAGGGTTAGGACTTCTCAGCTCACCCAGGAATGGGGCACAAGGTCTCTGGCCCATAAGACATGAGCACTAGTTGAGAGCCCTGCAGAGAGCATGGTGCCAAGAAAAAAGCCAATGTGTGTATGAGGAGATAATTTTATAAAAACAACTGCTGACCAGCCTGAAGAAGTTCAAGGAAACTAACTGCCAGAGTTGTGGGTCAAAGAGTACTCATAAGATAACAGAATCCCAAGGCTACTCTGACATCCAAAATCTCCTTGCATTTGGAGAGATAATACCATAAGGGATCAGTAGGGAGATTATTCTGGATCTGAAGACAAATGCAATCTTCAGATTGAATAATGTATTAAGTCATGGGCAGAAAAAATTTTTTAAAAATTCATACTAAACTCACATATGGTGAAACTGAAGACTATCAAAGACAGACAGAATAACCTTCAAAGATATCAGAGAAAAGGGCAGAATGCCTACAAAATCTTAAAACAAAGTAAACTGGAAGCAGACTTATCAAAGGAAAAACAAAGGACGTTGAAGTGAATAATATACCTAAAGTGCTGGGGGAAACTCATGTCAAATTTCAAAACCAAGTTTCATTTTCTTAAATTATCTTTAAAGATAAAGGATGAAATAAAGATATTTCAGACCTACAAATACAAAGCAGATAAGTCATAGACTAGTGCCGAAAAAGAAAAAATAAAGGATGTCATTGAGCAAAAAGAAATATAAACTCAGAAGAAGGAACAGAGCAGAAATTAATAATCATTTTGAGGAATCTAAATCAGCATTTATTATATAAAGAATGACTAATATTGGAAAATGTACAAAGAATGTGGAAATAAATATTAGAAACCAGTATTAAGGAAGACGGGAGAGTACCGTAAATAAAGTCAAAGAACAAATGGGAAAAATATATTTGCAGCTCAGATAACAAACTAATTGCCTTAATAAATACAGAAAACATAAAACAAATGAGAAAATAATGCACAGCTCTATTGGAAAATGGGAACAGACTATGAATAGTTCACAGAAAAAGAAATTCAAACAGTTCTTAAACATATGAAAGGATGAATGCTTCACAACATCAGTAATAAAGTATATGTAACTAAAACAATGAGATAAGATATCATTACTTACTAATCAGATTGGCAAACATCAAAAAGTGCCTCTGGAGATGCCTGGACAAAAGTTTAAGAGACATATTAATCAAAGATATGATCAAAGAAAACATACACACACACTGTAAAAGCACCCGTCAGCATCCAGGAGGGAGTGTCGTGACAGGGGAAACTGGTTGCAAGAAGAAGAAAAAAAAAAAAAAAAACTTGGACTAGCTTAAGACTTCTCTAACATTAGATAGCAGAAAGAAATGGAAAAACAATTACAGGGTTTTGAGGGATAAAGATTATGAATTAAGAATTTCGTACAATGAGGCAGGGAATTATCAGGCTTGTTCAAGAATACCTTATATTTCTATTTGATTAGAGTGGTGGTTGTAAACTTTTCTCTTAACGAAAAGAAACCCTTATTTCAAAGGAGAATTTAACTCCCAACATATCAAACAGACAAAGGATAGATGCTCTTTTAGAAGTAGGGTTAGATACCTGATGTCCTACCTACTAGGCACCAGGATACTCCCCAAAACTTCCCTCAAAGCATTTTTGCAGTCCTTTAATGCTCCGTAGAATATAGACTGGAGTTTGATGTTTATAAAATTGAATAGTAGCAGATGAAACAGAAAAGACAGGTTAGAGGCCTTTTGAAGCAGGTATTAAATGCCAGACTAAGGCATTTGTACTTTATCCAACAGGTAGGGGAAAGTATGGGATTTTGAGCAGAAGAGTGGTATGATCAGACATATACTTTAAGAAATTTTATCTGGCAGCATTAAACATAGCAGTTGCCAGACCCAGGAGGCCAGAACCCAGCTAGTGAAATCCTACAACTTTGCAAGGGAGAGGTAATAAATTTGCCTTCCTCCCCTTCTTCTTTTGGAACCTCAGTGCAGTAGTTACTTTCCTCCTTCCCATGCCTTCAGTATTTGCTCCACTATTTGATAGATATTCCTAAACTTATAATAGGCTCAGTTCTCTCCAGTTGCATACCATTTCTGTCTTAATTTTAATTGCCTCTCAAGCTACTCTTCTCTTTCCTGCCTTCTTTTACATTCCCAACTTCTAAAGAACCATCCTTTCTTTGAACTCCCTTTCCAATCTTTGTTTATTCCCATTAGTTTTCTTTAAACTACCCCTTAAAGTTCACAAATGACTAATAAAATCCTCTAATCTTAATTTCTCTTCACAATTCCTCTCCTGCTCAGCCTTTCTCAATTTCGCTAGCTGGCATTCTTCCTTCATCTTTCATTTCATTGTAAAAATGTTTAAATGTATATGAACATGGTATTATTTTTTAAGTAAATTATGGTTTGAACACCTGCTTACCCAAACTGACAATTCTGGTACCTATCATTTTTAAGAGGTCACCTCCCCTCCACTGTATTGGTGAAAACGCTAGCACTTATATGATCCCCGATCTCCAGACCACAGCTGGCACCTCCATCTATGCTCTCCCTGCCCTGCATTTAACTGTTGTCATGGGGTGACAGTCTTCCATCTGCTGTGGTACATTGTGCTTATAAGGATGCTATGTCCTTGTCTACTTATGGAAATTCTCACCAATAACCAGTCTCAAAAAACTTCTCCAAAGGGCCTAAAGATACAGTGTATCCATGTATCTACATCCAAACGACATCTTTCCTTTCCCCGGGGCATTATATTCCAGTACGGTCATAGTCACCTAGGCTTCATTGAAAAATGGAAAACAGCAATCTTCCTTCCTTCAAGGTGTTTTCCTGGTCCAGAGAGATTCCTGGGTCTAGGGTACTTCCCACAAAGAAGCAAGAAAACCCCAAATCCTTTTCTTCTAAGTACCAACATAATCTTTTGAGGGGCACAGACTCCTCATGCAAAGCAAGAAGGATGCCATTATGGCAGCCTATCCTTATCCAACCTGAAACATAAAAATATGTTTAATTCCTCCTCCTGAACCCTGTGCCATTCACAAATCTATAAGTAAAGAATATAAAGATCTATCTAAATAGGAGGAGAAATTTGCCTTTTAATACTTTTGTTGGTGACATTGCTCCAATCAAGAGCAATAACAAAAAGAATTACAAACAAAACACAAGTTAATATTTATACTAGTTTATGAGTGAACAGTTCTGCTGCACATTCATGCCATGATACCATGTGCCAGACATTATGCTTAGTGCTGGGATACTATGGCAAACGGTAAACAAGACTACTTCAGACCCTGCTTTCACAGAACTTAAGGTCTGATGTGAGAGACAGATAACAAATGCAAAAAATATTTAAATGATTATTGAGATAGAAAATTTTACAACTTCATATGCTAGCTTCTTGACCTTGGTCATCTTACCTACTCTCTTAACTTCTGATGCTATCATAAGAAGTCAAATTTATATCTATTTTTCCCATCGACCTGCTTCCTGGACATGACATTTCTAACTCCAGCTCATTGCTGGTTGACTATATATGTATATACATACTCTGCCATCATCACAACTGTCCCAAACTGACCCAAATCTTTTCCCCAGACAAATCTAGTTTTGCCATCTCATTTCCCCAAACTCAATTAATGAAACTAACTCCCTTCCAAGGCTATATATCTATAAGTTTCATAGCTGTTACCACTCTTTGAGCTTTTCCTTGATCTAAGACTGCACTGAGAAGTCATTTCTCAGATGTGTGCTACTCCGCATGAGGAAGACTGAGCAAAACTAAACAAAAAAGTTAATCCCAAATCCATGCCCAGTCTTTGAAAAATAATTTGAAATATTTTTCTTGCTGATCATAGGTTTCTTTGCATCATCTGTGCACAAGGTGAACAGAAAATTAATATTAACCTAGTCCTTTTCCAGGTATGGTTTAACACATACACACATTTTACTCAAGTATATATTTTCATCTTCTCTTCAGTTTAATATCTGAGAAGCCTGACCTCATATCTTAACTTTGAAGATCTGAAAAGTCAGAACTAATGAAAGTTAAATCTAATGGGTATTTGGTAAGTGTTTTTTAATCCATTTTTATTATTTCTTTCTTAAAGTTGTTAATATACAATCTTGAACTTGGAAGGCATAGTGGTTACCAAGCAAGGGATTTGGCATATCTTCCATCCTTGTTCAGATACTAGATTGCAATAATTTTCTGAAATCCACAGGGGATGTTTTGGAGAGAAGCTGTGAGACAGCTAATCAGAAAAAGATATTCTAATGTTTAGTTATGTTACAGTGTAGCAGAGGTTCCTGGGGGATATAGCAGAAGCCCCATTGGTTGATTCATTTTAACAGGGTTGAATAAAGCAGAGAAAACAGATATATGAGAAAATCTCATACTGGAAATTGTTGGAATGAGCTTAAACATGTGTTTTCTAATTTCTGTAACGTTCTTATTTTTAAAGAATTCACCTTTATTTTACTTTCTCTCTCTTCTGTCTTCTTTAGTTTTATATTCCAAATCCATTAGTATCTAAGATCTACTTAATTTTCACCCTAACTACTGAGGCTTTGACAAAGGGAAAAGAGACATGCAGACAATGCAAATAAAAAAAGTCAAGTGCCTTCATTATCCCTGTTTACTTTCTAGGTGTAAATAGACCATATGTAAACACTAGGCATTGTTTTTGGAACATTACAAGTCAGAAAGTTGTCATAGCAACCTCAGCCACTGATAACCTCCATGAGAAATGAATTCCCAACGGGTGTGGAGTCCTTAGCAGTTTACACAGCACTTTCAAGCCATAATTACACTCGGTATTTATTACAATCATGTAATTAAATAAGACTGTTATTATTATCCTTATTTTCAGATGACAAAACTTCAGCTTAAAGAGGTTAAAAGTCTCGCCCAGGGTCATGTTAATTGGTAACTAGAAGGCCCAGCACTCAACCATGTCTTCTAATCATAAGAATAGTACATTTTTCAGAGTCAGCCTAATTATTGAAAACAAGAATATATCTATCCTTATATCAAACATTTATAAAATGTGGGACTTATGGAACGATCTCAGTCTATATCCTTTTGTCGTTGCTAATGTAAACCTAGGGTCTAGAGCCTGAAGGTTTCAGGACAGTTTTCCCTTGATAGCCTTGATCCGTGCAATTAGCCATCGTGGCCTCCTATCCAGTGATCTATGCCAGTCACACCCTATCAATTACTGTAGTCCCATAGCCAGAGGTTTCCCTATATGGCGGAAAATACAACTTCTTCCAAATGGACAGATGAGATGTGATGAAAATATGGGAGCAGATAAAGCTTTCACACCTGAATTAAGGATCATGGTACATGGTACCAAGCAAACAGACAATACCTATGAATGAGTGGTTCTCAACTGGTAATATTGCCTCCAGGGGACATTTGGCAATGTCTGGAGACATTTTTGGCTCTCCTAACTAAGGGGATGCTACTGGCAGAGGCTAAAAGTGCTATTATACATCCTACAATGCACAGGACAGTCTCCCACAACAAATTAGTTGGTTGTGAATGCTTATAGTGAAGCTATTGAGAAACACTGCTCTAAATAATGCAAATAATTTGAGTTTTTATGCATTTAATTAACCTTATAAAAGTGATTCTTGCAATTCATTTATCTAAAGATTATGATGAAAAACACTTATGCTTTTTTAAAGAAATTGCCTAAACATCACATGGCTGTTGTAGAAAATTATAAAATACAAATAAGCATAATGAAAAAGAACAAGTCTCCTTAAATCCCACAACCTAGTAATGAAGTCTATTCACTTTCTATTATTGTTTCTTCTGGAAATCATCCCATGCAAATATTTACATAAATAATTACAAAATTCAATCATATTATACTTCCTTATATTTGCCTTTTTTTAAACTTTTTGACAATATATTGTGAATAACCCATTATGTCAGTAAAAATGCCTCATTATTTTTAATGAGTGACTAGTAAACCATTTTACAGATGTAACAAATTACATTAATCAATTTCTTCTTATCAAATATTTGGACTATTTTTTCTTGCTATAATAATGTTATAAATGCTGTTGCATATAAATATTTATAAAAATATTGGTATAAATGTATAATTATTTTTAGCATAAATCCTAGAAATAAAATTTTTAGGTCAAGTGATATAAAATACAATTTTATTTTGTTTGATACGGCTTGCCAAATTTCACATAACTGTTATACTTATT
>JAQZBX010000201.1:59788-132047 GCA_029593785.1 Cabassous unicinctus
AAAAAAAAAAAAAAAAAAGAGGTCCCTAAATCACTCTAATCCTTAATTTGTGATATTTCAATTAACAAAGCAAAAAGGGCTGCCTTCCATACTTAGGTCCATTTAGGTCCTTTTCTATAAGGAGAGACCTGAGTGAGATCAGTTCAGTAGAAGCAGAACACATAGGAGAAATTGAATAGGTAAAAAAAAATGTAATCCCCTCAAAAACTCTTGAAGATATAGGGAACTCTGCTGATTTTCCTATTGCTTGTGGGATGGGATTATATTATATCATTTACATTATAAAAGAGAGGTGTGTCTCTATTTGGCTGGAAGACTCAGGAACACCGGACCACTGACATCTGGGTTACACATAAAAGATTTTCAAGGAGATAAAAAGAACCCAAGGAAAACATCAAGTATCCTGTATTACTTTTTGTTTTCCAAAGCTAGAGGGAATCTGCCACTGTGGCAGTAAGCAAAAATATTTTGCAGTCTTTCCCCATTTGATGCCTTTTTTGTTGAATATTAGAGAGATATTTATGAAATCCAATTTAATGCATTTGCTAAAAAATTAGCAGAAAGATGGATTTTCAGCTAATTAACCTACTCTCCAAAAAAGGCAGTGAGGAAATGCTTGTTAATGTTTAAGACATAAGATACACAAAAATGCAGGCACTATTTCATCAAGACACCCAGGAGACCCAAGTGTGACACAAGATAGAGGCTATGTGTATCTCACTCTCCACAGGAACTAATTTTGAAGCACCAGAATGCTGTGAATTGGCTGTAAAACAATGTTGAAGAAACTCAACATAGAACAGAAGGCACACTTTCCTTAGGAAGAATGCTGATAAAATTTTAATGAACTAACATGTTGTCATGGGGATTTGTTGCTACTCATTAATTCATTGTGCTCTTCTTCTATAGTTTTGCTGAAGTTGAGTGACAAATTGTCAAGTAGCCGTTCTGGTGGTTTATATTGCCTCATTGATACCCTAAATTTAGGGGGTAAACTCTTTTTAGAGATTTACTTCATTGCATGTGGGGTAACACATTTTTCAGCACAATGCACACACAATTGTATTTCAAATGAAACTCCATCTCTAGGGTAGGCCTTTGACTCTGCAAAGCAGGGAAAATAATCACAGAATGATTGACAGCTCTGGTCACCGATGGGGACTACCACAGAAGCCAGGGCAGGGGAAGGCTCTACCATACAAAATAGTCAACTGGCCGCCTATGCATTAGGATAAAATTCTCAGTGGAAAAGAATAATTCAATCATACAGTCTTAAAATGCCAGAACATGGAGGGACCTCAAAATCAGTCCCTTTCATTTTGCAAATGAGAAAACTGAGAAGACCCAGAGAGATAAAGAGTTATAAAGAATGTGAGTGGCAGAGTAAGGATTAGAAATGAAGTATTTTTGCTTAGGTAAAGTTTCTTATCATGCTGCTTCCAAATTCCCTCGATTTCTTCCCTCTTTCTTTTCCCTTCCAATAGCTTTCATATTTTCCTCCAAAATTTAAGCCTAGTGGCAGAATAATGTAAAAGAATATCCCTGGGCTATTGAAACATAGCCAGAGGTAGCCAATCTTAAGTTCTCATATTATTTTTAAAATGCACAGAATTTGTGTGCTATAAATGATCCATGTTTTTATCAATATAATTTTCAAAGTCAGAGTAAAATAAAAGATTAAGGAAGATTTGGCAAACTTGTCCAGTACATTATATACCACAGACACTGCTGCATGCCTAAATTATGTTAAGCAAATGTGGATCCCTGGCAAAAAGCAATCAGAACAAGGACTCTGATGTGAGGGATGTGTTCTCATTATTAGGATCATTATTAAACAATACTGATGTTACTTGATTCCTACTACTACGCCACCTTGGTGGAGGCCAGTGGAAAGGAGAAGCACAGACTGTTCTCTGATGATTGACATTGAGAAGTAGCTAGAGGTGAAAATTCCCATGACAAGTCACCAAATATCCATGTCATACTTGCAGGAACAGCCAAAGATCAATGGATGGAGAGGTGGTTTCTTTTGTTTTATCCTCCTCTCCACAAATGTTTGAGGATATTATTTTTATACAAACTTGATGACTTCTCACTTTTTCAGAACACTGTGGAAACTCAAATTCACCATATGCAAATACAATCAATGCCCTAAGTAATGTATTAAACAGTAAAAAATTTGAAAACTCACTATTAAACTCCAATTGCTTCATTCTATAATCTAAATCCTTGCTGTTCAAAAGCGTAGCCATTGAGCCATCAGCATCAGCTGTGATCTTGTTATAAATGTGCGGTGTCAGGCTCCACCCCAGATTTACCAAATCAGCATCTGCCTTTAAATAATATACCCAGATGGTTCACACGCACATTGAAGTTTGAGAATCTCTTGGCTATATCAAATAATACCAACATAGCACCCTTACATTTACAGCTAATAAACACATAATCCTAAGAGGTGAGAATCCTTAGGGTAAAGTCACTCTACCTCTTAGTTGTTTCTAGTGGGCAAGAATAATTACTACTATATCAAATTGCGTTTTTTAAAAACTTTCTATTTATACATATAAAAACCTATTTAACTAGGTGCTATGTACATAATGAAAATATTTGCTGTTCTTACTTCCTCGTGAGAAATCCAAAGTTTGTAAAACCCTAATGTGCTTTTATTTGCTGATGGTTATACTGAAGTAAGAGCAGCAGCTGACCTTCACAAAGGGCTCTCTGTGCCAGGCACTATTCTAGGGAGATCACGGATATTACCTAATTTAATCCTATCTACAACCCAAAGATTTGGTAATAAAAATACCTTCATTTTACAGAAGGGGAAATTGAAGACCAGAGATTAAGTGATTTACCTAGGATAGTTCATGCTAACACAGAATTAGCATGAACTAAAAGTGGGATCTCAACCCTATGTGTAGCCACATTAGTTTTTTGACTAAGTTACTTGCCCAGGCAAACAATGCGTACACAAAAACAAAAATATTTCTTCACCTAGCATTAGTCTTCAGCTAGAGCATGTTTCTATTTTTCATAAAATCTTTTATTTACAAACTAAGGTAATTTCTAGCTTTAGCACTAATCATTCATTTCAAATAAGATTTGAAGTCTTCCAAGATGGTCAAAAATATTGATACCCTATGTTTTAGTAATTTTACTTGAAGGAATCCATCCTAAAATGAAAATAGTAAATAAATCTAAATTAAATCAGAAATAAGAACTATTCCTTGCAGAAATTTAACTAATAAGAAAATCAACTTTGGAGCATTAACTCAAGTGAATAATTGTATAACCAAATATTAAAATGTTATTGGGGGATATTGTCCAAAATAAATATGTATTTTTTACATGTAATTTTATAATTTCTCAAACCAGGAAAACACATGTTCTGTATTTATGAGGTCCCAAAAGCAAGTTTGAATTTTTTGTTTGGAATTCTTCAGAAAGTATTTAAATTTTAAACTTTTTGCATTTTACGCAGCAGGAACTTTGACTCATTCAACACTTTCCTGACTACACATGTACAATTAAAACATCTTGTTTGGATATAGCTAAACAGCACTTTTTTCAAAGATCTCTGGCTCATGGATTTGTTATTTATGGGCAGATATTTGACTGATACACACACAAAACAGAGAAAGTCTATGAACTAGGTCGCAATAAAAGCCCATGTAGATTTCAGCTGATGTCCTAGTGGACCCAGTTCAACAGTAGTTAAAGAGTTAAAGCCCCATTATCATGATTTCATTTTAAAATAGACACTATTTTTACTTAAAACCTCCTTTCTCTCTTCCCTTAAATTCTGTAGAAGCTTATGAATTGTCCAAAAACAAATTTGCCTTTGAAATTCTTGCTTTCAAATATATTTTTTGTTATCCACAAAGCATATTCTAACTCCATATTTATGCCCATTTCCCTATAAATGGAACTCCCAGTAACTTGAAAATTATTTCCATGAGCATGCACATACTCTCCAGGTGCATTTTTCCCCCCTAAACATCTTACAATAAACATGAGGCACGTGAAAAAAAATCACTATCAATCAAATTAAATTCAGGCGATCTAGGCATTTTCAGTGTAGTTATGTTCCAGAACCCCATGTTAGCAAAACTTACACAGGCAGTCAAATCCTTCTTTTTTAAATTTAGACACAAAAGAATGTCCAAAGCCATGAATGACATTTCATCATGTGATTTCCAGTAATTAATTTGTTACGAGCCCCCATAAATAAAATAAATGCTGAATGATAACTGACTTCTCTTGTCAAAAGCATCCCCCTCTCACTCCTGCCTCTCTGCCTTTTGACATTATTTTTTGGTTATTGGTTGACAGTTCAGTGCCTTGAGGGTTGTTCTCGCTGTAGGGTTAGCAGGATAATTGACAAACCACAGGGAGCGGATCCCAGGATTAGGATGACCAGACTGTCAAAACAACCATGACAAACTCTCACATCAACTTTGACTGCAAGTCAAGGTGGTGAAGGAAAAATTCACCTTGGCATGGCCATATAGGAAGTGTTTAGTTTAAAATATTTCCTATAGTAAGGAACACTTCAACAAAGAGTGGAAGCAATATAATATCATTTTCTATGTAATCATATAAAAATATTTCACATGGTCGCTGTTCATTCAAGCATATATTATAAACAAGCAGCCCCAAGTCTTACTACATTTAATTAATGTATCTTGAATTTCATAAAATGTCTGTAGCTTTTATTAGAAGATTGACATATTTTGGGGAGAACTCTATACGTATTGATAGAATGTGCTGATGAAATATTATTTATGCATACATGCACATGGAGTGTGTTAAAAATCCAGTTTTATTGTGTATGTAGAATTTTATTTGAAAAATGTCTTGCAAACTTTAAATCAAATTGATGCATATATATAATTCATGTTAATAAGTCATAACCCAAGTTTTGATTATCAATTAGTAAAGTATATATGTTTCCATCTTAAGGAACACAGTTTAAAAAATGTTCCAAAAATCTAACTAAATTTGTCACTTTAAACATTTTCTCTAGACTTTCAGATTCCTATCATAGATCTTTGAAATGACAGCTCAAGTGACATCTATTTATAATGCAGGCGTATTCTCTGTATGAAAACATAGATTGCAAAACCGTTAAAGGAAAATTAAAATGCAAATACAAAAAAGGGTTATTTACTTAGTTCTGTGCCAGCTAACACATGGGATATGGACACCTAGGATTAGAAAGATCCAATTATTTTTTAAATATAAAACTTAAAGAATTTATTCATGTACCACTTGGGTCTCAGAATATGATCAAAATAGTTTTGGAATAGTTAATCAGTATTTTTCCATCAGAGTCAAATTTTTCAAAACATTAAAAAGAAAGAGCAAGAAACATGAGTGAATGTTATTTACTGACAGACACAGCAGATTAACAAATACTGAAATGTTCAGAAACAAGGACTGGAATAAGATGGCATTAAACTATCAATTTTTATGTTAGAAATCTGACATTTTTGGAAAGTTTCATTAACATTTGTGAATAAGTAAAAAACACAAAATTGTGTTAGTCTCAATAAAGTCAGTTTTATTTTTCTAGTACTATGCATAAAAATATCATTCTGGAACAAACTGTAAATATTTCATATTTGTTTAACACATATTTTGCTTATTTAATAAAAAAGAACTTATATAGAGAGTTGGAGGCAATTAGACAAGGAGAGTGTACTGAAGAATGCAAGGAAATTTCAGAAACTCATAACTATGCAATGATAAATATCAATCTTTTTAAAAAATCTTTAGCAATTAGGGGCATTTTTTCACATGGCACAGCAATCCAAAGACTCTTATGTCTCAGATTTATCTGGTCTGCTGTTAGTTAAAAGGAAAAAAATGCTCAACATGAATTAACTTAATGATATCACCATGAATTAGGCAGGGCAGATATTAATGCTGCTGCTTTAACGTAAGGAAATTGAGAGGTTAAATGGCATTGCTAATAATAATAAAAATAAAATAAAAAATAAAAAATGGCATTGCAGTTACATACCCAGGAGGACTTGAGCCCAGTTTGAGTAACATAGCTTTTTTCCCAGAACATAATTTAGGTGGTGCTCCTCAACAAATGTAAGATGAAATAAAATTATTTCATATTGCCATTTTTCTATAGGTAAGCATAGCTTTTGTTACATATATGCACCATATCAGGATATTTATAATAAATTGTTAGACAAATTTTCTCCTATCTACTTCAAGAAGAGGCACAACTCATATTATTTGGAGTCAATCAGAATGAACTTGAAGCATATCCCAACAATTACTTTTGTCCATGATTTTTATAATCCATGTAAGAAAGCAATTATTAGTAGATAATTTCACTGTGTATACTGCTGCCTCCCCATTATACAGATGAGCAATCCAGCTTCAAACTTATTCAAGATTATCCCAAGGTCACATAGCTATAATGAAGAAAAGTTGTCAGGGATCTTCCTTCTATTACTTCAGCTTGCTTGTCCATGAAATCCACAATATGTCCCACTGCTATAACATTACCCCACCAATGGCTATGATGTGTGTGAAAGTTTGAAGCTCTTAAAGCTAATCCATTCCTGTGCATGTAAACTATTGTTGATGGGATCTTTTGGTTAGATTCAGTTAAGAGACCTTCCTTTTGATTAGATCACTCCAGTAAGGCATGACGCAAGGTGGGTCTTAACAGGGGATTAAAAAGCCACAATGACAGAAGCCTCTGAAGTTGAAGTTAACAAACCCAGAAAAGAGAAAACACACAGATAGAGCAGCACAAAGTGGAGCTAGCAACAAAATCTAGAGTAGGGGAGAGAGATGAGCCAATGCCACCATTATGCCCTGCCATGTGCCCGATCACCTACAGTGGAGCTGGGGGAGAAAGAGAGCCTGGAGGAGAAGGCAGAGATAAGCAGAGCCACCATCGTGCCTTGCCAAGTGGTAGGAGTCCAGAATCTTCAGCAGCTGACCTTCTGGGAGAGAGCTTTGCCTGGTGCCTTGATTTGGACATTTTTCCTAGCATTGGAACTGTTAGCTTTTAACCTAATAAATCCCACTGTAACAGCCAACCCATTTCTGGTATATTGCTCAAGCAGGTTTTAGCAAATTAAAACAATAGGATAAAAATGTTTTAGGATGTTATAATGCTAAGCCTTGATTAAGGTACTCCTCACTCCTTAGGCAGGGCTGTATTTTAATTTTTCAAGATTAATTAAGCAGCTATTCAGATTTACAGTCTTCAGTACTGACCCTTGCTTAGATTTCACATTTGTATTACTCCTAGCAAATAACTGATACACAGTAGGTGTCCAACAAGGGTGACTTTCTAATCATTCCTTTTCTAGGTCGCATGGCTGAGAAATTTTCTATAAAACTAATAAGTAGGGTTTTCCAAATACAATAAATTATCAATTACTGAGGACTACGTCAAATTGAAGTCAAATTATGGCAAGGTTCTATGACCATATGGCTCTTTATTCTATGGCTGTCTGTGTGATTTGTAGCTGTATGTAACCCAGAAAAAACATGCTCTTAAACTTAATCTATTCCAGTGGGTGTGAACCCATTGTAAGTATGACATTTTCTGAGTTTATTTCAGTTACAGTATAGCCCAGGATGGGTCTTAAGCCTATTCTGGAGTCCTTTATAAGCAGAAGGAAACTCAGATAGAGAGAAAGCCACAGAAGGATCAACCAGAAGCTGAACATCAACAGAACCAGGTAGAGAAGGGAGAGACCAGGAGATGCCACCATGAACCTGGCCATGTGACAAGCTCAGGATCAAGGATCACCAGGAGCCATCTCCCGAATGCCACAGTCTTTGGGGAGAACGTATCACCTTGATGATGTCTTGATTTGGATTTTTTCCTAACCATAACAGTAAGCTGTTAAATTCCTATTGTTTAAGCCAGCCCATTGCATGGCATTTGCTTGAGAAGCCAAGGAAACTAAAATACTGGCAAATAGTTAATTCCTTAGGAAAGGGGGTTTTAATATTGGTGAATGCAGTCAATGAAATTTTTGTCTACCCTGACAGAAATAGACATTCCAATGAAGATAAGTAAGAAGAAAATGCATAAATCTAATAATGTGAATTAAGGCATCATGAATATGACACTAATGAAGAAAACAAAGTATCCTGAGCAAATTGGACAAAAAAAGAGAACTTTTTCCTTTTCTAATGAAAATATTTTATCCCCTTATATTGCTCTCATTTTGATCTCAACTACAACACTTCCAGAGGGAGAAATGAATGAGAAGAAGAAACCTGATGTAGGAGACAATAAAGTAATAGACGTAAAAATATGATAACTAAAAGAGAAAAACTGAAAAATTATTACAGATTTTAATCTAAAAAATAATCCTAAAGAAGCAGTTCAATCCTTCATTATAAAGTTGAAGTAAAAAATAAAAGGATCGAATGACTTTTACAAGTCAGAATATTGTAGCAACTGAAATGAGTTGGTAGGATCCAGGTGGCTAGATTTGCTTCTCGGTGCCTCCCAGAAAAGGATGAACAGGAGAGGTAAAAAACGCAACTCAGCATGGAAGAAAATGCAGGGTCTCAAAGAAAGGGTTGTGAGAATGGCCCACATCATGCCTTCTCCCTTTCTTTATTCCCTCCCCCAACCCTTATACTGCCTCCAGTGAAGTATCGCAGAAGGAGAAGAGGAGGTGGAAGGGATGGAAAGAAGGAGGAAAAGAAGGATGGGGAGAGAAAAAGGATGGAGTTTGACCACAGGGATATTTAAAATCATTGACTTGATGTCATCTTAGCCAGAATGTATACACTGGAAATGTATACAGTGTGCACATGTGCATGTGCACACACGCTTTCCTTTAGTAAGAGAAAAATTTCACTCAAATATTACTATTAGCACTTATGGATATATGTCCCCTTGGATATGTAACAAATATCATGTCACAAGAGAAAGTATACGTACACAATATTTAGTCATTTTTCAAGTTGATTTTTTTGTGTGTATTTTCAAAAGAGTCCTACGCAAAATATTAAAATAAGCTTTAACTTTTACAGCCTGGGAACCAATATAGAGTCAGGAAGTTAGCTCTAAAATTCTAAAATGCCTGAGGTGGCAAACAGTTGTTTAATGAAGACAAATGGAATAAAATTAAAATGTATAATAAAACAACTTCTGAATGTAATGTGAGCTCAGTCATGTGGCTCAAATAATATTTTTGCTCACAGGTACATGAATGTGATCTCAGCAAAAAATTTTCAAAAATTAAGAAGAAAGAGAATTCTTAACCACCACATTATAGAAAATGAGGAGGGTCTAAAAAAAATAAACAGAATTATAATAAGATTTGTATTGAGATACAAGTTTCTCATGCAAGAACCAGGAGGGGTTTGGGTATAAGACTCAGATGTGAAAAATATAACTCATTTGTGAAGAGAGTTTTTACATAGAATTTTTAATGGTTCCTTAGCTACAAGGTTAATTAGAATTCTAGAGACCAAAGCCCTACAATTATGATGTGATTTTAATTTAGTGGAGATATGGACAAGGTAGGTTCCAGAAGTCTTTAAATGTCACTGAGTTTCCTTGGGTTTTCTTTCTCTCTCACATATTGCAGACTTAAAGCTGAAGATTCCAGTAAGTAGGAAATGCCAATGTATACAAACAAAGAATGCTCCAAAAAAATCTTCTCTATGTAGCCAAAGAACCAACAAAAGGGGGAGCCTAGCATGACAAATTAGACATATTAGAGAGATTCCTAGAAACACATGAACAACCTACACTGACTCTAGAAGAAATAGAAGATCTCACCAGACCTATTACAAGTAAACATATTGAATCAGTCATTGAAAACCTCTCAACAAGTAAAACCCAGGTCCAGATGGCTTGACAGGTGAAGTCTAGTGAAATCTACCAAATATTCCAAGAAGAATTAATACCAATCCTGCTCAAACTCTTCCAGAAATTTAAAGAGAAGGGAATACTACCTAACTCATTCTATGAGGCCAACATCACCCTAAAAGCAAAGTCAGATAAAGATAATACAAGGAAAGGAAGTTACAGACCAATTTCTCTTATAAATACAGATGAAAAAATCCTCAACAAAATATTGAAAATTAAATCGAACAGCACATCAAAAATATATATAAACCATGATCAAGTGGTTTTATCCCAGGTATGCAAGGATGATTCAATTAATGTAATACATCACATCAACCGAACTTAAGGGAAAAACACATGATCATCTCAATTGGCACAGAAAAGGCATTAAACAAAATTCAGCATCCTTTCTTGATAAAAACACTTAGAAAAATAGGAGTAAAAGGAAACTTATTCAACATGACAAAGGGCATATATGAGAAACCCACTGCTAACATCTTACTCAATGATGAAAGACTGAAGCTTTCCCTCTAAGATCTGGAACAAGACAAGGATGTTCACTGTCACCACTGTTATTCAACATTTTACTGGATGTTCTAGCCAGAGATATTAGACAAAATAAATTAAAAGATAGACAAACACTTGAATAGATGTTTCTCTAAAAAAAGATATTGAAATGGATAAAAGACACATGAAAAGATGTTCAATATCACGAGCTATTGGGAAAATACAAATCAAAACCACAATGAGGTATCATTTCACACCTACTAGAATAATTACTAGTAAAAGAAAAAGAAAACTATAAGTTTTGGAGAGAATGTGGAGAAATAGATGCATTCATTTTACAGCTGGCAGGAATGTAAAATGATGCAGCTGGTGGGGAAAATATTTTGGAAGTTCCTCAGAAACCTATATATAGAATTACCATAAGATCCAGCACTCCAGTTACTATACATTTACCCCGAAGAATTGACAGCAGGGACACAAACAGATTTTTGCACACCAATGTTCATAATAGTAATTCATAATTGCCAAAATGTGGAAGCTACCCAAGTGTCCATCAATGGATGAATGGATAAATAAAATGTGGTATATACATATGATGGAATATTATAAATCTGTGAAAAGGAATGAAGTCCTGATGCATGCGACAACATGGATGAACCTAGAGGACATTATGCTGAGTGAAATAAGCCAGACACAAAAGGACAAATATTGTATAATCTTACTGATATGACTAATTATAATATACAAACTCATGGAGTTAGAATCTAGAATATAGATTACCAGAGGATAGATTGGGGATAGAGAATGGGGAGCTGATGCTTAATTTGTGCAGAATTTCTACTTAGGTTGATTGTAAATGTTTGGAAATGGATGGTGGTGATGGTAGCACATTATTGTGAGTATGATTAGCAATGTGAATTTTCTATGTGAATCTGGTTGAAAGGGGAAGTCTGGAGTTGTATATGTTGCTAGAATGAAAGCTAGAAGATAAAAAATGGGACTGTATAACACAATGAACCCTGTTGTGGATGATTGACTGGGGTTAATAGTAAAAGTATAAAAATTTTCTTTCATGAATTATAACAAATGTATGACACTAATACAAGGTGTTAATAACAGGAAGATATATGGGCAAAAATATACCTAATGTAAACTATGACCTGTAATTAATAGTACTATATTAATATTCTTTCATCAGGTGTAACAAGGGTAACTCACTAATGCAAAGTGTCAACAATGGGGGGTATATGGGAACACTGTATTTTTACATGACTTTTCTGTAAACCTACACTTTCTCAAATCAAATATAATAATAATAAATAAATTATATCACTTCTGATGTTGTTCTAAATATATGTAGAAGAAATATTTAAAACTATTACAGTATAAACAAGATAGGGTAAAGGGAGGTAAAAGAAGGTAAGCTTTCTAAACTTCACTTGAACTGTTACAATGTCGACCCCAATAGACTATGTAATATCTAGAGAAAACACTAGATCAGTTATGCATAGAGATAAACTGAAAACACTGTAGATACATCAAAAATGAAATTCTAAGAAATGTTTGTTAAATAGAGGAATGGAGGAATGTAGGGAAAAGAAACCAGAGAAAATTAAAGTGGAAAACTAACAGAAAACAACAACAACAAAAAATGGCAGACTTAAGAGTTAATATATCAATAATTACATTAAACGCAAATAGCCTGAATACACCAAATAAAACACAGATATTGACAGAGTGGATTATAGAAGTATGACTCAACTATATATTTCATATATGAAGCACATTTAAAATATAATGATTTTATAATGAAGGATGTCGTTAATGTGGGAAAGTATGGGAAGAGGAGGGAGTGGGGCATATGGGAATCCCCTATATTTTTTATGTATCAATTATGTCATCTAAAGTTTTTTTTTAAATAAATATTATAATGATATAGGTAAATTAAGAGCAAAGGGATAGAAAATGATATATTGTGCAAACATTAATCAAAAGAAAGCCAGAGTGGCATTATTAATATCATATAAAGAAACTTCAGAGCAAAGAATATTACCTGGGACAAAGAGGGACATTACATAATTATAAAAGGATGAATCCACCAAGAAGACAGACATAACTATCTAAATGTCTATGTACCAAACAGTAGAGCTACAATATATGTGAAGTAAAAATGGATAGAACTGAAAGGAGAAATAGGCAAATCCACAATTTCAGTTGCTGACTTCAACATCCTATCTAAACTATTAATACAACAATTAGACATAAAATCACTGAGGACAAGAATCTAACATTAATAGAACACTCCACCCAACAATAGCAGAACACACATTATTTTCAAATGCCTAAGAAATGTGTGCCATAAAAAGACATATCTTGGTCTAAAGAAATTTTTTTGAAAATGAAATCATACATAACATGTTTCTGAAGATAGAATAAAACTAAAAATCAATAAAAAGAGATAACGGAATATCATCAAACATTTGGATATTAAATAATGCACTTTGAAATAATTTAACGGTCAAAGGGTGAGTCTAAGGGGAAATTTAAGCATTGATTTAAGTGAATGAAAATTAGAATACAACATATTAAAATATGTGAGGCATAACTAAGGCAGAGCTGAGTGGGAAATTTATAGCACTAAATGGTTACACTAGAAAACAAGAAAAATCTCAATTCAATATTCTAATCCCATCTTGAGAATATAAAAGTAACAAAAGTAAAAATAAATCCAAAGCAAATAGAAGGAAGAGAGTAATAAATTTAAGAGCAAAAAATCAAATATATTGAAAAAAGAAAAGCAATAAAGTCAATGAAACAAAGAGCTGATTCATGGAAAGATCAATAAAATGAAAAAATTTCCATCAAGAATGACAAGGAAGAAATTAGGAACACACAAAATACCAAAACCAGGAATGAACAGAGGATACCAATATATTTCCTGCAGATGTCAAAAGGAAAATAAGGAAATACAATGAACTAACTCTACATCCATAAATTTGATAACTTAGATGAAATGTAATGATTCCTCAAAATGAACAAAATACCACAACTCACCCATTATTAAAAAGATACTTTAAATGGCCATCTAAAATTAAGAAGTAGAATTCATAATTTTAAAATTCAAAAAGAAGTAGTTTGGGGCAGAAATTATTTTACTGGAGAATTCTTCCAAATATTTAAAGAAAAATTGACACTGATTCTAAACAACCTCTTCTATAAAACAGAAGAGGATGCATTTCCCAATTCATTTTTTGAACCTAGTATTACCTGACAATAAAATCAGACAAAGACAGATGGAAGGAAGGAGGGAAGGAGGGAAGGAGGGAAGGAAGAAAGGGAGGGAGAGAGAGAGGGAGGGAGGAAGGAAAGGCGGGAGGAGAGGGAGAGAGAGAGAAAGATAGAGATAAAGCAATAAAGGACTAAAGGAAGAGAGAAAGAAAGAAAACTACAGAACAATATCCCTCATAAATATTGTTGTAAAAGTCCTTAACAAAATATTAGCAAATAGAATTCAGCAAAAGATTTTTAAAATCATATACCATAACCAAGTGCATTTTATTCCAAGGATTCAAGGATGGTTAAATATTCAAAATTCAATCAATGTAATCTACCATAATAATAGACTAATGAAGAAAAATCCAATGATCATATCAATTGATACAGAATAGGCACTTGACAAAATTCAACAACCAATCTTGATAAATACTCTCATAAAAATAGGAATAAAGGAAGAAATCCCCACCTTGATAAAGAGCATCTATAATATAGCTACAGACAACATAACAATGATGAAACCCTGAATTCTTTCCCCCTAATACTGATAACTATGTAAGAATATCCACTCTCATCATTCTTATTCAACCTAGTGCTAGAAGTTCTAGCCAACACAATAAGACAAGAGAAGGAAATAAAAAGCAAACCCATGGGAAAGGAAAAAATAAAGCTGTCCCTCTTTGCAGATGACATGATTGCCTAAGTATAAAATCCCAAAGAATTTACAAAATACAAGTCATAGAACTAGTAAATATATTCAGCAAGTCACAAAATACGAGATAAGCATACAATAAATTGTATTTCTATATAATAGCAATGAATATGTGGACAACAAACAAAAAATACAATAATATTTACAATTGCTCAAGGAAAAAAAGAAATACTTAGAGTTAAATCTAGCAAATCATATACAGACTTGTAAACTGAAATCTATGAAATGCTGATGAAAGAAAAAAGATATGAAAAAATAGGGAGACACACATATTGTGTTCATGTATTGGTAAATGCAACAGAGTAATGATATCAATTCTTCCCAAATTGATATATATGTCTAATGCACTTACTATCAAAATCTCAGCAAGATTTTTGTAGATAAATATAAATATAAAATATAAAATTATTCTAAAATGCTTATGAAAGGCAGAGGGCCTAGTATAGCTATAATAATTTGAAAAGAAAGAGTTAAATGGGAGGAACCAGTCTATTCAATTCCAAGACTTATTAAATAGCTATAGTAATTAAGCCTGTCTGGTATTGGTGGAAGGATAGACACAGAAATTGATGGAACAGAAGAGAGAACCCCCACATATGCTCACTGATTTTGACAAAGAATAAAAAATTATATAATTGATGTGGAGACAGTGGTCACTGGAGGTGCTAAAGGCAAGAAGAGGGAAAAAAAAGGTGTAATATGAGGGCATTTTCAGGGCTTGGAATTGTCTTGAATGACATTGCAACAACAGATACAGGCCATTATATATCCTGCCATAACCTACAGAATTGAGTGGGAGAGAGTGTAAACTACAATGTACTCTATAATCCATGCTTAGCAGCAATGCTCCAAAATGTGTTCATCAATTGCAATGAATATACCACACTAATGAAAGAAGTTGTTAATGTGGGGAAAGGTGGGAGGTGTGGGGAGTGGGACATATGGGAATCCCTTATATTTTTTAATGTAACATTTTATGTAATCTAAGTATCTTTTAAAATATATTAAAAATATATTTTTAAAAAAGCAAGTCATCAGAGGAAAAGTAGTTTTTTCAACAAATGGTGCTGAAATAATTGGACATCCATAGGCAAAATAAATAAATAAAACTCTACCCAAACTTCACACCTTATACAAGAATTAACTCAAAAATAGATCACAGACCCAAAGATAAATATAAATTTTAAGGAAAAAGAAAAACGTTATCTTTGGCACATAAGGATAGGCAAATATTTCTTAAATTTGACACCAAAAGCATGAACCATTAAAGAAAAAAAAATTGATAAATAGGACTTCAACAAAATTTTAAAAATTTGCCCAGTGAAAGACCCTGCAACCTACAAGCCACATATGTAATGTAGGATAGAATCTAAAATATTTAAAGAACACAAACTAAAAAAAAAAAATTCCAATTAGAAAATGGGCAAATGATATGAACAGACATTTCATCAAAGAGGATACACAGACATTCAATATCATTAGCCATTAGGAAAATGCGTATTAAACCTTGGTGTTATCAAATGGCTAATTTTTTTAAATGTGACAACACCAAATGTTGGTGAGAATGTAAATAAACCAGATCACTCATACCTGGCTGGTAGGAATGTAAAATTGTACAGCTGCTATGAAAAACAATTTGGCAGCTTCTTTAAAAAAAAAAAAAAAAAAACTAAACAAGCAACTACCATTCAACTCAACAATTGCACTCTTGAGCATTTATTCCAGAGAAATGAAAGCTTATTTGCATGCAAAAATCGTACATAAATGTTCGTAGGAACTTTATGTGTGATAAGCAATAATTGGAAACAATTCAGGTTTCCTTCAACAGGTAAATGGGTAAACAAATGTTGATATACCCATATCATGGAATACTACTCAGCAATAAAAAGAAATTAACTGCTGAAACAAATAAAAACTTCGATAAATATCCTGAGAAATAAGCTGAATAAAAAAGCCAGTCCCAAAGTTACCTATTGTATGTTTCCATTTATAGAACATTCCTAAAATGAAAAAAAAATATATATATGTATATATATATAGAAAAGGAGAACTGATTAATGGTTGCCAGAGATTAAGGATGATGGGGGTAGAAGGCAGAGGAATGTGGATGTGGCTATAAAAGAACAACCCTACATCCTGCTTATAATACTGTTCTTAGCAAGATTTACCACTGGTGGAAACTGAGTAAAGAGTACATGGGATCTCTCTGTATTATTTCTTAAAATTGTATGTGAGTCTACAATTATATCAAAATAAAAAGGTAATAAATTATTAGGACATATTGGATCTGGGTGGTAGCTTCATGGGTATATATTTTTATATGTGGGGTTTTTTTCATAATTTAAGGAAGTCAAAGAATGTACTGGATAGCATTAGCACATAATTTACATCCATTGAATGTATAAACGCAACAGTATCCTTTCTCTTTTACCAGATTAAGTAACTGTATGATAATGAAACATGCAGTTATGATTGTGTAGTACCGTTAGGATTTAGTCAGAGAAGCTATCAAGTTAGTCATAATGGTGGGATCCGTATCTTTAGGAAGCCACTGTTAATTTTCTAGGGTAGAGTGCCCTAGCCTGAGAAACTTGAGAGCCGAATGCCTGATAATCAACATTCTATCCTATTGCCTGGTTTCCTCTGTGTAATACTATTTCTTCATTCTTAAAATATCTAATTCTTCCAAATTTTCAGAAATTTATACTATTGATTTATATGCAATAATTTTTTTACAGATATGTCATACATTTTATACATATTTATATACATCTTTGACATAATTTTTAATGTTAGATTTATGCCATTTCCCAATGCTTCTCATGCTGGGGAAAATGTGCAGAAAGGAAAAAATCATTTTTAAAATTGAACTCATTAGAAAACAATGGGTCATTTGATTAAAAAAGAAAAGGGTTCCTATTCAGTGAATTGTTGCCATTAGTAGAAAAAGAATCAACATTTTACTGGACAAAATGGTGATAATTTTGCCTTAATCCCACTATTTAGCCAATTTAAATCTCCTCTGATTAAAGATAATTCCAGCATTTTAAAGATCAAAGCTTCTCTGGCGAGTTGATTAGTTTCTAGTTCTCAAACCATACAGTCTTTTTAAAAATCTAAATCAGGAAAGTGGAAATATTACCTCTCCCAACAAAGAGAAAATAACAAATGTTCCTACATGTGGTCACTTTTTCTAGTAAGTGATAAATGATAGTCAAATTACACATTAATTATCCTACCCCATACCCTGTGACTGGCTCACCCAGCTTTTCTTAACTTGTCAAGAACCCTCAAGTTGGATATCATGCTGTGAAAATGCCACTGTTTCCACAAAAGACTGTCCAAACCCCAGAATATGTGTCAACCATATCTTCCCCCCACCACTCCACATTTTAAAATTAAAATAACAGTACTGAAGGGATGATTTCAAAATAGCCCTTCAAAATCCATAATTTAACAAATGAGAAAACAGATACTTATAGAAATTAACAACATGCAGTTGTTCAAACTTGTTCCTGACTAACAGATTCAGAAACAGGCTCAAGGAGATTAGCACCTTTCTCAAGACCACCAAGGCAGCATTCTATTTGGCTCCAAGCCACCCACTTTCCCCGTTACTAGATGATTCTTGAAATGTTACCTCACTGTTCTGTTCCAGATCCAATAACCATGCCTCTTTTACTTTTCCACACGGAACCCACATACTTTCTTTTACTAATTCCATTTCTTCTTTGCTAAGTATAGCAACTCTTCAACTCTTTCATGGAATTATTCAAATACGTAGTTAACACCAAGATACACATTTTACAGAGGCCGCTGGCATCTGCTAACAGAGGGCAAGATCCAGATGTTATCAACCTTGTACAGCATCCAAAACAGAAAGGCTGGCACTTATCAAACACTTTTTGGTATGATTAATAATTTTCAGACTTTCTAGAAGATTTAGGAGACACTCAGCACTTGGTGCTTTCATGAATTTTGACATGCAAGAGGATTCACGGGCTCCAAACCAATTTTGAAACTCCGTGATACCAACTCAACTTCTTACAATGTGAATATTCTCAAGTTTCATTCTTTTTACTTTACAGTGAAAGTTTTAGGAAGTTTATATGAATTAATAAAAATCCTAGGCTCTATGAAGCCCATCTAGCTTTGAACATGCTTTTATTGATCTTTCAGGTAAATCTACTGTGAATGTTATGAGCCAAGCCCAGATCACCAACTTCAAACAGAATTGGAGGTACCTGTAGAGAGTTCGGCTGGCAGACAGGCTTTTACTAAAGCCAGCAGAGCAGAGGTGAGGATAAAAAAAAAAGTTGCTTAATTAACATTTTAGATGTGTTGTAAGTTGAGTGATTTAAGGCAGCTTATTAAACTCTCCCTGTTGTATCCTGGAGGGTATCATTTTTATTTTCTGTTTTACAGATATAATCAATTTGTTTCTAATATCTGAATGCATTAACATAGGGAAGATGTTTAACATGCTATGGTTCTTTTCATGTTAATGCTTATAAGTCAGTTATCTTCCTTGAAGATACCAAACTATTTTACTACAGCCAATGCAATGGAAAAACATCTTATCAATGATCACTTCTTAGAAACAGAGCATTTTCCAATTATTAAAGGAAGTATTTTCAGTCCCTATTCTGCATGTGGAGGAAGGAAAAAATAGCATAATTTCCCATTCCTACTACTGTCTTAGTTTCCTGGGTACTATGACAAATACCACACAGTAAGCTCATTTAAACCATGGGAATTTATCACATTTTCAGAAGCTGGAAGGCTTGCTTCTTCCTGGGATCAGTAGCAGTCTGGGGGTTTGACAATCCTTGGAGTTCCTTGAAAATCCTGTTACATGGCAATGTCCTCTACTTTCTCTTCAGAGTTCCTGTTGACTTCCAGAGACCAGATTTACCCCATTTCTTTTTCTCCTTAAGGACTCCAGTAATAGGATTAAGACCCATTCTGATTCATTTGGCCACACCTTAACTAAAAATAATATCTTCAAAAGGTCCCATTTACAATAGGCTCACACTCACAGGAATGGGACTAAAATTAAGCATATTTTTTCCTTAGGTGCATAATTCAATCTTCTATACCCACCATATCCAACATTCATACTTTTGTATCTACAGGGAAGAGCTTCAACCATTTCCACATTTTTCCACATAACAAAACTCATAAGTTGTGGGACTTAGAGGCATAAACCATTAAACTCACTGTCAGTGTCACTGTTGCCTGGTTCCTTGGCCTAGACTTAATTTTGTATCTGTTCCCTCCAAACAAGACATAATGTTACTTATAAGAAAACTTTGCCAATCATGCTAAACCAAAAACATTCCAATGAAAATCTCAGCCCAGTAATCTGGACCATATACGTTAACTACGAACCTGGCTGTATGACCATGGGCAAGTCAGTTTACCTTCCTCTGCTTGAGTTTCCTCAGCTGTAAAATGCAAATAAAATTAGTTCATAGGTTTGCTTTGAAGGACAGCTGCAGCTCACCTCTGGGAGAAATATTTCTTGTTAATTTACAGCTAGTGTTATCTGTATCTGTTATCCCAACCAAATTAATGGCAGGCAGATTTTCATCATCTCTGTCCAAGCTAACTTTTACTTTCTCAACATAGAAGTAGATAGAATATCAATAAAATTTACATTTTTAGAAAGAAATGTTCCCCATCACCCAGATTCAAATATTATCAATTCATGGCAAATATTGCTTCCTTTACTTCCTCTTCTCTCCCCATAATATCATAAAGCATATCCCAGACATTATATCACTTCATCTGTAATTATTTTAGTATGTACCTCTAAAAGATAAAAAAAAAAAAACATTAAAAAACGAAAACCATATAACCACAATAGCATCATAAAATTTTTTAAATTCCTCAATATTTCCAATTATCCAATCAATGCTCAAACACCCCATCATGCTATAAAAGCTGGGTCTTTGGTTGGTTGGTTGGTTGGTTGGTTGGCTGGTTGGTCGGCTGGTTGTTTTTTTTTTTAACAATTTCTTGTTTGAATCAGGATCCAAATAAGTTTCACATGTAACGATTAGATAATATTACTTGAGTCTCCTTTCACTTAGTGTTCCATCTCCATCTCATTTACTTTTTTACTTGCAATTAATTTGTTGAACTTGTTCTATATATTTTCCCACAATCTGGATCTTTCTGATTGCATCCCCATAAAGTTGTTTTATTAATATATATGGTTTTCTTGACCAAAAGGGGGAAATATTAAATACAAATGAGTTTTTATGGTTGAGATTTCAAAGGGAGTCGGAACGTCATTCCAGAGGCTTTGCTTATGCAGGACTCATCAGGATCTCATTGACCGCCACAGTAAACAGTGCTTCAAATAGCGGGGCTCCTGAGAGCTCTAGAGACATCTAGACACTATAAGCAAGGCAGACCGACTCAGGAATTCAGCAACCTGTCAGTGGGCCTTACTTTGTAATATATGTTCCCTAATGTAACAGAGTTAGACTCATTGTAACTTCTCATTTGCAACATGGCTCTTCTACCCTTTTTATTTGAACCTATAATCAACATTATACTTGTTAAATATATGTTCCAGAGACTTAACTCTTAGGTCTGTTCATATGCCGATGAGCCCTGAATCTCAGCAGAGTTGCAACACCTACTCTCCAGTTCATTGGACTCACCCAGGACAACCAAGAAAATGAAGATGATGGACAGTGCCCATCCCAAAAAACAGAGTATCTACAACTGCATGCAAGACAGCTCCATCCAATGCCCCATGGGATCTAAGTTCCCTCTCAATCAGAAACATAGTGGGCATGTCCATACCAAAATCCTCAAGACTGAGGAATGAGCAAACATAAAGGGGAATGCAACTGTGAACTAAAGTTGACTTATTTTTCTAGCAATGGAAGAACTTTTATCATTGATATAAAAGCAGTGGCCACCAGAGGTTCTAAGGGAAGGGAGAGGAAAGAAGAGTTGTAACATGGGGGCAATTTTGGAACATTGAAATTGTCCTTTGTGACATTGTAATGATGGATACTGGCCATTATACATTTTGCCAAAATCTATAAAATTATGTGGGGCAAAGTGTAAACTATAATGTAAACTATAGTCCATGGTTAGTAGCAATGCTTCAATATGTGTTCATCAATTGAAACAAATGTACCACACTAATGAAGGATGTTGTTAATGTGGGGAAGTTGGGGGAGGGAGGAGGAGGTGGGGTATATGGGAATCCCCTATACTTTTGATGTAACATTTATGTAATCTAAAGCTTCTTTAAAAATAAAAAGTAAAATGTTAAAAAAAAAATCTCAAACTTTTTAAACTTATTGAGACCTGCCTTGTGACCTAACAAATGGTCTGTCTTTGACAATGAACCGTGATCACTTGAAAAGAATGTATATCTTGCTGTTACAGTGTGTAGAGCTCTGTAAATATCTGTTAGGTCTATTTCATTTGTCATTTTATTCAAGCTCTCTGCTTCTTTATTTATGCTCTTTACAGATAGTCTATCCAATACTAAGTGTTGTACTGAAGTCTCCAACTATTATTGTAGAGACATCTATTTCTCCCTTTAGTTTGCCAGTATGTGCCTCATGTATCTTGGGACACCCAGGTTAGGTGCATAAATATTTGTTATGATTATTTTTTCTTGGTTAATTGCCTCTTTTATTAATAAATAATGTCCTTCTTCATCCCTTAAAAAACTACATATATATGGTTTTATGACTTCTATATTTCTTATAAATTTGCAGTTATATCTAATTTTGATTAGCTTAAGGTTTGATATTTTGGCAAAGATATTTCATAGTACATGATACATTCCTCCATTAGAAGGCAGGTTATGTCTGTTTGTCTCTCTTGTTATGATGTTAGCAACCACTAACATGCAATGTCTATATCCATGAATTCATTAGGGGTTAAAAATACTGATATTTTAATTCTATAATTTATTCTTTATTAGTTAGAACACTTCTACAAAGAAAAATGGCCCTTTATCTATTACTTAATAATCCAGTGATACAGTTGTATACAAAAGGCAAAATAAATGTTTGGTTCTTTCCTTTTCAATTTTCAAAATACTCTATCCTCCAATTATGACCAAATTTTTAAATATTTTTATTAGAAAAATTGCAGATTTTCATAAAAATTATGCAGAAAATACAGAGTTCCCATATACCTGCTCCCATTATTAATGTTTTGTATTAATCTGGTAACTTTGTTACAATCAATGAGAGAGTGTTGCTATAAATATGCTATTAACTATAGTTCACATTACATTAGGGTTCACTGTTTGTATTGCACAATTATATGGTTATTTTTGTATTTTTGAAATTTTTACTCAAGTAGCATTTATAATGCCTAAAATTTGCCCTTGTAGCCACATTGAAGTATATAATCCAGTAGTGTTAATTACATTCACAATGTTGTGCTACCATCACCACCATCCATTACCAAAATTTCTCCATTATCTCGACTAGAAATACTGTACCACCCATTAAGCATTAACTCCCCATTCGCTGCCCCATTCCAGCGCCAGCAACGTGTAGTCTAGTTTCTGACCCTATGAATTTGCTTATTATATTTATTTCGTATCAGTTAGATGGTACAATATTTGACCTTTATTGTCTAGCTTGTTTCACTCAACATGATGACTTCAAGGTTCATCCATTTAGTAGCATGTGTCAGAACTTCATTGTTTTTCACACACACCACATTCTCCTTATCCATTGATGGACATTTGGGTAGTTTCCATCTTTTGGCAATTGTGAATAGTGCCACTATGAACATTGGTGTGCAGATATCTGTTCAAGTTCCTGCTTTCAATTCTTTTGGGTACATAACTAGGAGTGAGATTGTTGGGTCATATGGCAATTCTACACTTAACTCTCTAAAGAGTCACCAAACTGTTTTCTACTGCAGCTGCACCATTTTACTTTCCCACCAAAAATTAATGTGTGTTCCTATTTCTCCACATCCTCTCTAAGACTTATTATTTTTCATTTTGTTTTTATTGTAGCCATTCTAGTGGATGTGAAATGGTATCTTATTGAGGTTTTGATTTACATTTCCTTAATGGTTAATGATTTTGAGCATCTTTTCATGTGCCTTTTGGCCATTTGTATATCTTCCTTGGAGAAACATCTATTCAAGTCATCTGTCTATCTTTTAATTGGGATGCTGGTCTTTTTATTGTTAGGTTGTAGGATTTCTTTATTAATTCTGGATATTAAATCCTTATCAGATATGTGGTTTCCAAATATTTTCTCCCATTCTGTAGGCTCTTTTTACTTTCATAATGAAGTCTTTTGATGCACAAAAGTTTTTAATTTTGATGAGGTCCAAATTTATCTATTTTTCTTTTGTTTCTCATGCTTTATAGTGTAAAGTCTAAAAGACCACTGCCTATGCAAGATGCTGAAGAATTTTATAGTCATGGATCTCATATTTAGGTCTTTGATCCATTTTGAGTTAATTTTTGTACATGGTGGAAGATAAGGGTCACCCTCATTCATTTGAATATGGATATCTAGTTTTCCCAGCAACATTTGTTAAGAAACTATTCTTTCCCAATTGATTGGACTTGGTACCCTTGTCAAAAATCACTTGTCTGTACAAGTTAGGATTTATTTCTGTGCTTTCATTTCTATTCCATTGATCTATAAGTCTGTCCTTCTGCCAGTATCATGCTGATTTGAAAACTGTGACTTTTAAATAAGTTTTAAAATCTGTAAGTTGAGTCCACTATGTTCATTTTAAAGATGGTTTTGGCTATTCGTGGTCCCTTACCTTCCATATAAATTTGATGATTAAATTTGCTATTTCTACAAAAAGCTGTTGGAATTTTGATTGGGATTATATTGAATCTGCAAATTGCCTTGGGTGGAATTGACATCTTGGCAATATTTAGTTTCCCAACCCATTAGCATGGAATGTCCTTCCATTTATTTAAGTCTTCTTTGATCTCTTTTAGCAATGTTTTGTAGTTTTCTATGTATAAGTCCTTTACAACCTTAGTTATGTTTATTCCCAGATACTTTAGTCTTTTAGTTGCTATTGTAAATGGGCTTTTCTTGATTTCCTCTTTAGTTTGTCTCATTGCTAAAATATAGAAATAATACTGATTTTTGCCTATTGATATTTTACCTCAACAATTTTTCTGAATTCATTTATTAGCTCTAGTAGCTTTGTTGTGGATGTTTTGGTATTTATTCTGTGTGGTGGTTTGGAACTGTATGTACCCCAGAAAACATGTTTTTAAACTTGATCCATTCTAGTGCATATGAATTCATTGCAATTAAGACTTTTTTATGGGGATACTTCAGTTAAGGGGTGAGCCAACACATTCAGGAAGGTTCTTAATTTCATTACTGGAGTCCTTTATAAACTGAATGGAGAGAGAGAGTAAGAGAGAAAGAGAGAGAACAAACCATGAAAGCAAGAAGCTGAAATCAACAAAACATACAAGAGAAGGGAAATACCAGCAGATACTGCCATGTGCCTTTATGTGATGATGGAGCCAAGGATTGTCAGCAGCTGGTCTTCAGGAAGAAAGCATCACTGTGATGATGCCTTGAATGGACATTTTCCCAGCCTCAAAACATGAGCAAATAAATTCCCATGGCTTAACCCAACCCATTTCATGGTATTTTCTTTGAGCAGGCTAGGATACTAAAACACTCCATAAAAAGTTATGTCATTTGCAAACAGGGAAAGTTTTACTTTTTCCTTTCCAGTTTGGATGTTTTTTAATTCTTTTTCTTGCCTACCTGCTATGGCTAGAACTTCTAATATAATGTTAAATAGCAGTGTTGACAGTGGGAATCTTGTCTTGTTCCTGATCTTAAAGGAAACACTGTGAATTTTCAAGTATACCCTTTGTTACGGTGAAGAAGCTTCCTTGTATTCCTACTTTTCTAAGTGTTTTTATCAAGAAGGGGTGCTAGATTTTGTCAAATGCTTTTTCTGCCTCAGTTGAGATAATCATATTTTTCCCTTCCTTCTATTTATGTAGTGTATTACATTAATTGCTTTTCTTATGCGGAACCACCCTTGCATGCTTGGGATAAATCCCACTTGATCATGGTGTATTATTCTTTTGATGTACTGTTGGATTTGGTTTACTAGTATCTTATAGAGGATTTTGTATCTATATTCATTAGGGATATTGGCCTACAATTTTCTTTTCTTATTGTAAACTTTTCTGGCTTTGGTATGAGGGTAATTTTGGCCTCATAGAGTAAGTTAGGGAATGCTCCCCTCTCTTCAATTTTTTACAAGAGTTTGAGCAGAATTGATGTAAATTCTTGAAATGTTTGGTAGAACTTACCAGTGAAGCCATCTGTTCCTGAGCCCTTCTTGATGTGAGGTTTTTCATTCCTGATTCAATCTCCTTACTTGTTACTGATTTGTTGAGATATTCTATTTCTTCTTGAGTCAGTGTAGGTAGTTTGTGTGTTTCTAGGAATTTTTCCATTTCATCTAGGGTATCTAATTTTTTGGTATACAGTTGTTCATAGTACACTCTCATAAGCCTTTTTATTTCTGTGGATAGTATAGTAAAGTCTCCCCTTTTATTTCTTATTTAATTTATTTGTGTTCTTTCTCTTTTTTTCTTTGTCAGTCTAGCTAATTGTCAATTTTATTGATCTTTTCAAAGAGCCATCTTTTGGTTTTGCAAATTCTCTCTATTGTTTTTAACAAAGAAAATATTTGTTATTTTCTTCCTTCACTTTGGATTTAGTTTGCTCTTTTTTTCTACATTCTCCAGTTGTGAGGTTAGGTCTCTAATTTGAGAGCTTTCTTCTTTTTTAGTATACAAATTTAAAGCTATTATTTTTCTTATCAAAACTTCCTCTGCTGTATATCATATATTTTGCTATGTTGTGTTTTCATTTTCATTCATTTCAATATATTTCCTAATTTCTCTTGTGATGTCTTCTTTAACCCACAGGTTATTTAAAAGTGTATGGCAACTTTTGGCAATCATGAATAACGCCGCTAAGAACATTGGTGTGCAGATGTCTGTTTGGGTCTCTGCTCTCAGTTCTTCTGGCTATATATACCTAGTAATGGTATTGCTGGGTCACATGGCAACTTCCTTAGGAACTGCCAAACAGTCCCCACAGTGGCTGTACCATTCTGCATTCCCACCAACAGTGAATAAGCATCCCTATCTCTCCACATCCTCTCCAACATTTACAGTTTTCCAGCTGTTTAATAGTGGCCAGAATAATAAGTATGAAATGATATCTCATTGTAGTTTTGATTTGCATTCCCGTAATCATTAGTGATGTTGAACATTTTTTCATGTGTTTCTTCACCATTTGTATTTCTTATTTGGACAGTTGTCTTTTCAAGTCTTTTGCCCATTTTTTAATTTTTAATTCGGTAGCTTGTTTTTTTATTGTTGCGTTGTATGATCTCTTAAATATCATGTATATTAAACCCTTATCAGATATGTGATTGCCAAATATTTTCTCCCATTAAATCGATTGCCTTTTCACCCTTTTGACAAAGTCCTTTGAGATGCAAAAGTGTTTAATTTCGAAGAGGTCCCATTTATCTATTATCTCTTTTGTTGCTTGTGCTTTCAGTGTAAGGTTTAAGAAACAACTGCCTACCACAAGATCTTGAAGATGTTTTCTACATTTTCTTCTAGGAGTTTTATGGTTGTTGCTTTTATATTTAGGCCATTGATCCATTTAGAGTCAATTTTTGTGTAAGGTGTGAGATAGAGGTCCATCAACTGATGAATGAATAAACAAATTGTGGTGTATACACGATAAAATATTATGCAGTTTTAAGAAGAAATGAAGTTGTGAAGCATATGACCACATGCATGACACTGGAGGACATTATGTTGAGTGAAGCAAGCCAGACACAAAAGGACAAATACTCTATGATTGTGCTTTATGAACTAAATATATTGTGTAAACTCATGGAGATAATGATTAGTATATTGGTCACCAGAAAATAGAAAGAGGGTAGAGAACAGAAAGCTGAGGGTTGATCTGTGCAGAATTGGTAAAAATGTTGTTTGTAAATCTTTGGAAATGAATAGAAATGGTGAAAGCATACTATGGTGTTTATAACTAGCAGAGCTATTATATGGATATGACAGTGGTTAAAATGGAAAGTCTAAGGTCATGTATATTTCTAGAAGGAAAGCTAAAAACTGTAACATGGGACTGTATAAGATACATACAAAACACGAATATGGGTGATATTGCATATACATAAAACTGTTTTACAAACTATAAATACAAATATATTAGAGAGAAGCAAAAAGAATGGCAGCTACATATGGCAGGGGAAGCACAGGGAGATTGAGAGGTGATAAGTTTTGCTTGTTTTTTATTATTATTATTTTTGGAATAATGAAAGTACTCTAAGAATGTTTGAAGTGATGAATGCACAAGTATGTGATTACACTGAAGACCTTGGAATGTATGCTTAGGATGGATATGATTTATTAATACGTATAAATAAATTTGATATTTTAAAAGTATATGGCAATTTTCATATAACTCCATCTGTTATTTTCATATACTCCATCTGTTATTGATTTCTAGCTTCATTATATTGTGATCAGAAAGAAAAACTTTATGATTTCCATATTTTTTAATTTGTTGAGACTTGTTTTGTGGCCTAATATATAGTCTATTTTGTAGAATGATCCATGTGCACTAGAGAAGAATGTATATTCTGCTTATGTTTGGTAAAGTGTTCTATAAATGTCTGTTAGGCCTAGTTGGTTTATATTATCATTTAAGTCTTCTATTTCCTTATTGATCTTCTGTCTATTTGTTCTACCCATTATTGAAAGTGGGTTATTGAAGTCTACTGTAAATGTAAAAATGTCTAATTTATCTGAAATTAGAATAGCTACCCCAGGCCTCTTTTGGTTACTATTTTCAAGCTATATTTTTTTCATCCTTTCACTTCCAGTCTATTTGTATCTTTGAATTTAAGGTGAGTCTCCTGTAAACAACCCATATATGGATTATATTTTCTTATCCATTCTGCCAATCCTTGTCTTTTGACTGGAGAGTTTAATCCATTTACATATTTTAATTTTTTTTTAATTTTTAAAGAAGTTTTAGATTACATAAATGTTACGTTAAATTATAGGGTATTCCTAAATACCCCACCTGCTTCCCCTCCCACATTTTCCCACATTAACAACATTTTTCATTAGTGTGGTACATTTGTTACAATTGATGAACACATATTGAAGCATTGCTACTAACCATTGACTACAGTTTACATTATAGTTTATACTTTGCTCCACACAATTTTATAGATTTTGACAAAATGTATAATGGCCTGTATCCATCATTACAATGTCATGCAGAACAATCCCAATGTCCCAAAAATGGTCCCATGTTACACCTATTTTTCCCTTGCTCTCTTCTTGGAACCTTCAACGGTTACTGTAAAGTAACTACTGATAATGTAGAACTTTCTTCTGATAATTTGCTACTTAGTCTTTTAAATTTTATACATCTATTTTCCTCAATTCTTCTGTTAATGCCTACTTTCCTATTTCTTTGATTTTTTTTTTTCCTTTGGTACAATAACAACTGCCTTAGCCGTCCTAAGCTGTTTCAGCCTGAAGGGCAAATTCTGGGAGGTCCAGCCCAAAAGGAATTTCCTAGGTCAGTTTATCAGCCTGCCTCCTGGTTGATTGACACTAACATTCAGGCACCCTAGTATGCCCACAGAGGTTACTCTGCTCTCGCCAGGATGACCCACAATGGGAATGCAGCCTGGCTTCACACCACCTGGGGCAGGGAGAGGGCATCAGCAAAGGCACCAGGAGTTTCTCTTATGGCTTTTGAAGCTGCATTTTCTTAATTCAGTACTCACTCAGTTACTGTAGCCCTTAAACTGCTTTCTTTAATTTTGAGGACTTGTTTTGGCTTTAAAACTCCTCTGCCGCTTTTGCCCAAAGGGGTTTGGAACAATGGCTGCCCTCAGAGCCATGCCCCCAGCGATCTGAAGTAGCTCTTCAAAAGCAGCTGTCTTCGGATGTTGTACAGTATTCCACTAGACTCAGAAGCTTCAAAATTTTTGTTTCAGACAGTTCCTTTGAGTTTAATAGTTGTTTTTGGAAGAGGGACTGATTTCTGGAACTTCCTACACTGCCGTTTTCCCAGAATCTTGCCAACTGTTGTTTTGGTTTTTTAAAAGTATCCCTAAGAACTCATGTATTTAAATATATTTCATGTGGTTAAATATATTAAACTTATTATCTTTATTGATGCTTAAATTGTACTCTGGCCAAAAGAAGTCTTTTCAAGTTATCTCTTAAGTCTTTTTACACAACCCTAGTAGTCTATGATAGCTTCCTTGATATCTGCCACAATAAAATGTTGAGAGTCATCTTGTATATTCTTGCCCTAGACATGGAATCAGGCATATATCCAAGGGGTTCTAGTTCCTTTCAGTAGGATACAGTATAATTGATAGAATTTTTGTTTGCTCTCCCTCTCCCTATATATATTTTTTTAATATACATATGCAAATATATGTGTGTTCATGTGTATGTATATATACACATAGATACATATATACATATATTGTTGTACCATTTGAAAATTAGTTGCAGACATTATGATTCTTTACCCTTAAATATTTCTGCACACATTTCCTAAGAATAAGAACCAAAAGCATAACATATACCCCTATGACCTAAGAAGATCAACTATTCTTAGGTCATATATTGTTAAATAAGAATATTTAATATTTGTCCATATTCAAATATCTCCAATTCTCTAAGGATTATCTTTTAAGGCTGTTTTCTTTTTCCCAGAAAGTTACCCAATATAGGTTTGCACACTGCATTTGGTTACATCTGTTTAATCTCTTATAGTCTAGAACAATGTCATTACATTTTTTCAAGCTAGGGCTCAAGAAAGTTGTCCTGCTGAAAGTCCCACCATTTGGATTCTCAGATTGTTTCATCATAGCATTCCATTCCTTTCAAATATTGACTCTCCAAAAAAATTTTCATCTTGAGCTGTTGAGGTTAGCCATATTTATAAAACCTTTCCTGCAATATTGATTTTCTCTGTGCAGAAGATACATTTGACTTGCAGCAATATTGTTTTTATGGACATAGCATTATTTGCTTTTTATGAGATGGTGAGTGTTCTAAAACTCATAGTCCCTGATGGTACATGTAATGACAACTTAAGGAATGTCATGGACAAGAGAATGTTATAATTGGTTATTTAGGCAATAGTTTAACCCTGGGATGTCTGCATACAAAACACCCCTTTCCTGACTCTGATGAGGTGCCAAAGTTCCTCATGGATTTTAATAGAAGGAGATACAAGAAACACTCCATGCCAGCCCCAAACCACTGCTCTATTATCTAATCATCTGTAATGTTATATTTATTTTAATTATTTAAGGTTTAGTTTTAGTTAAGTGTGTCTTCTTTCTTCTCCAGAGACAGAGGAAGCTCTCACTTGTGGATCTCCTGAGCTTTCTTCCTTCTTTATATTTATGAAAAATGGGAAGAACCTGGTTTTCATTGATTCTAAGCTACATAGTGAGGACATATATTAGCATTTTTTCAATACCTCTTTAAGCAGTTTTTTCCAAGCATTCCTGATTAAAATTACATGAGGAGTTTCTTAAAATTACAGATTTCTGGTATCCACCCTAAGGGGAGATGACCTGAGAAGTGGTATTTTGAACAAGTTCCCCAAGCGATGCCTACCATGAGTAAGTCTGGGAAATACTGCCCTAGCTCATACCTCCAAGGATTAAGACCTGTCTATAGTATGACACAGAAATATAAGCCAGAGTTCTGAAGCCACACAGCCTGGGTTCAGACCTCAGCTCTATTCCTTACCAGCAGAGAGAACTTGAGTGAATTAAATTCTTTGAGACTCTGCTTTCTTCTCTGTATAGCAATGAAAATAGTGCCTGCTTCACAGAGGAGAATTGCACAGCCTAGTCTATGTTGTACTTACTGTAACCTCAATAGATGTTGGTTATTAATTATTATTAATAATATTACACTATAAGTCAATGGGACCCTAAAGTTAAAAATCTCAATGTATAGGCTTTTTGTATGTTTTAATATTAAATGTCTAAACGAAGTCTTGGCTTAAAAGAAAAAAAAAAATCTTTTTCTCCGATTTAAGGTTTTAAAACATTTTAGCCTCCCATTTTTCTCTTAAAGGAAAACATTGGCTGAAAATGTTGGAAGTGCCACTCTGGACTCAATCACCAAGTTTCCTCATTCTTATTGAAAAGACCCTATTATAGTTCAGTATAATAGAATTAGATTTAATCTCTGCATGCAGGTTTCCAGGCAGAAGTAAACAGCCTAAAGAGAGGAAAATGGGAATCTTCCTCTATTTCTTTTAAAAATGTATTTTTCAGTGATAATTCATTTGTACTGTAGAATATTTGAGAATACAAAAATATAGCATGTATCAGCACTTCATTACTTTTTAAGGTTAATATTCCATTGTATGTACATACCATGTTTTGTTTATCCATTCACCTGCTGATAGAAATTTGAGTTGCTTCAACCTTTTGGCTCTTGTGAATAATGCATTTTATGAATTATGCACTATGTACATTGGTGGATAAATATCTGTCTGATTTCAATGCTTTTGGGTGTATACCTAGAAGTGGGATTGCCAGGTCATATGGCAGTTCTATGTTTACCTTTCTAAGGAACCCCAAACTATTTTTCCACAGTGGCTTGCACCATTTTACATTCCCACAAGCAAGGTACTAAGATTTCTATTTCTCCACATCCTCAACAGCACTTCTTATTTTCCATTTTCAGAAATAATAACCACTCTAGTGGGTGTGAGGTAGTATCTCATTGTGGTTTTGATTTTCATTTCCCTAACAGTTAATGAGTTTGAGCATCTTTTTATGTGCCATTTGACGATTTGTATATCTTCTTTAGAGAAATTTTTATTTAGGTATTTTGCCCATTTTTAAATTGAGTTGTTTGTCTTTTTGTTACTGAGTTGTAGTTCTCTATATAGTCTGGATATTAAATCCTTATCAGATATATGGTTTCCAAATATTTACTCTCATTCTTTTGGATGCCTTTTAGGACAACTCATTATAAACAAAGATGTATTTTAAACCCTTTTAAAATAATATTTCAAACAAAACTATTTTACTTTGAGCAGATCATTTAACTTCTGTCATTCAGTTTCCTCAGCAATAATATAGGAATAACAACAATGGCCCAAAGTACTCTTCAGAAGTCTGTGAAGGCAAATAGAAACAATAAAAAATAGATACAACAGGTCTTTGAAACAATAGAATTTATTATTATCATCATTGTTTATAAAAGTGGAAGGAACCTTAAAGATCATTCCAGTCCTCAATTGTAGATGAGAAAACTGAGCTTCTAAGAGATAAAGTGACATCCTTAATTTCAAATGACTCAGCAATTCTATGCCTCCTTTTGAAAGAGCTAACATAAATCAAGTTTCTTAAAATAAAATCATTTTTGAAATGTACTAAGAGAATGTGCTATATACCTTTGGCAAATGAAGGTCCAAAGTGGCCTCAAACTTCACAACATCAACACTAGGAACTTAACGACTAGGAATAATGCCTTTATAATTCTAAGGGAAAATTAATGTTTACTACAGTTTACAACAGCCAATTTATCAATCAAATATGAGAAATGAATGTGCTTTTAAGTATACATGCATTCCACAGAAATGAAGATATAATAAAAACGAATACTGCAAGGAATAGTAGGCAGTTAGAAACTCTAGGGGGGGAAAAGGTCAATGAAAAGAAAATGTTTTGACCAACAATAAATGGATGAGAATAAACAAAGTTGGATTGTCAAATCACAGTCTCAAGAAACAGAGATCTTACCTAGTGCCAAACTTCAGCATTAATACAAAGAATGTGGATAATCATGAGGCACAGGGTGCCATGGAGAAGTCAAGGGCCTTCAACACAGCTGCCCACTTCCTTCCTTATGCATTAGGACATGCTCTGGCCCAGATTTCACATTTGAGGTCTTAAAGTAACACTTGTGGGCATCACTTACCCAAAGGGACCCCCGTAGTCATGGAACATCTTACTATATTCTGATAATTACATAGCTGACACTGGCATTTTTCAACAGGCCATGCCTCATAAATCTATAAATTCCAGGTTTTCCATCAAAATGGGTGATTTCATCTTTCCTTTCTCTCCCCCCTCTCCTTTTTTTCCTCTCTACTACAGTGTGCCCAGGATAGGAAGGATGGGCTACAGAACAGCAGTGAATCTATTTCCCTCATATTAGTAACAATAATATAAGCAGTATTTGTTGATTTCTCAACTTTTAGAAAAACAATCAACAACAAATCACATAATACTTAATTGTGATTAATGAATACAGTGTAATGTTATCAATCTTGACATGTAAGAATAAAGAGGATCAACGACTGGGTTAGATTGGAAGATGAAAGCAGAAAGAATTGTTAGAAGTGCTAATAATAGAATAATAATAATAGAAGTGCTTCAAAGTAGAGAATCAAGAAGTCCTGTCTATAATTGACCAAATAAAAATGAATATGTAAGTATGTTATTTAAAATTATAGAGAAAATGAACAGAGGAAATAAAATATAATTAAATTAGGAGGGAGGGAAAGAAAAGGTATTCTGTTACTAGTAAGTGAGCTAAGATTCAGTAGATAATGTCTAAAATTAATAAATTAAGACATATAAACCTAGTGTAGCTTTTTAGGATATGGAGATAACTACCAGGAGACATAGGAATTAAAAGGTGTTGGCTTTGCAGAATGGGACTGTGGAACAGGAGATTTTGGTTCTTCGTTTTAAGTCCAACTATACACGATGATACTTTTTTTAACCATGTGCAAGTATTATACTGTATTACTTTGATAACTGTTTTAATTATTAAAATAAATGTGTTCCAACCTAGTCGCATCTGGGTCCACACTGCGGCCAGAGCAGTAGAGGAAGCATAATTAGTAAATCAAGTAGCTACTTTTAAAACCACAGCTGTAATGAAGGAGATTTCTCCACAGAAAAGGTAAACATCGGGGTCAAAAGCTGAGGTTCTACAGCCTCTCTCTTCCCCTTTCTTTACAACACTGTGACCTCCAGTATTGCCCTCCAATATTTGCTCCCCTTTCCTTTGAGAGCAATACTCTTGAATTTATCAGGGTCATGGTGTCCTGGTTTGTGTCTTTTGTGGACCCTAGAAAATCCTGTTCTTACAGCAAACCTACTCCTGGGTCTGTAAACCCATTGTGGATGAGGCCTTTTGATTACACTCAGTTAAAGGACTTTTTATTAGATCACTTTTGATTAGATTGCTTCAGGTAAGGGTCTTTGAGTAGATTGCAGGACCCAAGGTGGGTCATAATCCTTTACTGGGGTCCTATATAAACTAAGGAGAGGGGAGAGGAAAAGCTGCCATTTTCCCCCTGCCGTTTGAGGCAGGACCCCAGGATCGCCTACAGCCACAGAAAGCATCTAAACCCCAAGAGGCTGAGAGAGGGGTCCGAAGCTCAACCCGTGGAGCAACCTGAAGCTGAAGAGATGAGGCCAGGGAGAGAGGAGACATAGCCTGATGGCCCACAGTTGTGTTCAGGGAGGGAGTGAGCCTGCAGGAGAAGGCAGAGACCAGATGCCATTTTGCCTTTTAGGGATGAGGATTGTCCATTATCATCATTTTGTTACTTGTCCTGGGCGAGTCTGATGAACTTGAGAGTAGGTGTTGGCTGCAATTCTGCTGAGATTCGGGGCTCAACCGACATAGGAACAGACTGAAGATTTAAGTCTCTTGGACATATATTTAATGGTTTTAGTGCTAATTATAGGTTCAAATAAAAGGGGTAGAAGAATCATGTGTAAGGAAATTATAAACGAGTCTAACTGTTACATTGGGGAAATAGGCGATCACATATTCCAAGGTAAGGCCCACAGATAGGGTGCTTATTTCATAAGGTTGTCTGCCCTGCCTAGAGTGTCTGGATGTCTCTAGAGCCCTCAGGAGCACCCCTGTTTGAGGTACTGTTTAATGTGGCAGTTAGTGAGACCCTCCTGAGACGTGCATAAATATATCCTCTGGAATGACTTCCCGATTCACTTTGAAATCTCTTAGCCGTAAAAACTCTTTGGCATTTAATGTTTTTTGGTTTTTTTTTTAAGATATTATTAGTTGGATCTCCTTTCATTGAATGATTATAATTTCTTTATGAGCATCTGGTTTTAAAAGCTGCTATCAGAAGAGATCACTTACTGCACTATGAAGTTGGAGGTATTTAAATTTCACACAGTCTTTATCAATGGGAAATGCTTCCTATTGCTTGATGTCTAATTTCTCCCAAATCTGTGCAAATAACTTTATGTCAATCCTTGCATTCATGCAATCATTTATCCATTCTTTTGAACTCCAGTTGAATATTTACAATGCACCCTGCTCTGAGCTAGATACCTGGGAGGGTGGGGGAAGAAAAAATTCAGTGACCTATAACCTTCTCTACTCCTTCCAGACATCGTGCATTGGAGAATCAGTACAGTACCATAGTTAAGGGAAGGGTTAAGTCAGGCTGCCTGGATTTCTATTCTGGGTCTGCTATTTGCAAGCAGAATGACTTCAGGCAAAGCGATTTAACCTCATTTTGCCTCATATAACTCATCTTTTAATTGGGAATAATTTTATTAGTCCTCTCATTGGTTGACTGTGAGACTTAAACAAGTTAATAAAGCTGAAGCATTTAGAACAGTGCTTTGCACATGGTAAGCATGAAGTAAATGCTCACTACTTTTATTATTCTTTTGAGAGCTGAGACGTATATATGTACTAAGAAGGAGTAATTCTAGAAAAGATGTCACATGGCAACGTATGGCTAATCATCAAATAGTTGTCCTTAATGAATTTTCAGTTATGGAAAGTGGGAGGGGATATTTGTACTCTGTTTCTGCCAATAATACTCAAGTGATTAATTTGTCATCTAGGCCATCAATATATATGTTCATTTTCACCTGTGTACCTTTTCATGTAGAATCTAATTCTATTCATTCAGTTTGTGTAGGGCTTTCTTTCCTGAATTATTTAAATTACACTGTGAAATTCTGCTTGTCTACTGACAGAGCTACATATAATTCTATCAGTATTCACAGATTTATTTGCATTTTAAACACATGTATCATTATGTATCTTTCTAGTTCTCCTTTGGTCAAGTGGTTTCCCTAATTTCCCTATTCAAGGAGAAAACACCGTGCACTTGAGAAATCATATAATTTATTTGAAATTGATTGTACTTTACCCTTGTTCCAATCAAAAACCTTCAAATTTCCAAACTTTTCAAACTGAATTTGTGTCTCCTTCTGGGCAATATATGAAACATACTTTGTCTTTACCTGGTTTCCTTTTTTTTGTCCATTGCAATAAAGCTAGAAACAAATATTAAAGGCTGAATTCATTCCATAATAAAGGATAGAAGATTAGGTCTCAACTCAGATTTTTCATAAAGTGTCTAACTTACACTTCCCCTTGGTCTCTAATGTTAGGAGATTCTGATTTCCTGATTGCCAGGATTTGCACAAGTGGTGAACCACTACTGGAGAGATATTTATTCATATTTAAATGTGGTTGGTTGGTGTAGGCATCCTGCCTATTTTACTTACTGCAATTGTTACTCTTGGTTGCAGAACTGACAGTTGTCAACTGACTTTTTGGTCTTAGTATAGCTAGTTTTATTATTGAGAGATTAAGTAAAACTAGAGGACTACCAAATCTTGAATCTTCTCTTAACCATATAGTCCTAGCGTCCTTTTAAGTCTTTTCCCATTTGGCAAAGTATCAATTAGTAGCAATGTTGCAATATTTGTACCATCCACATGTAAAATGTTATTAATAAGGGAAAGGGGAAAAGGGGGAGGAGTTGGGTATATGGGAATCTCCTATATTCTGTACATAACTTTTCTTTAACCTAAAGCTCCTTTGAAGACAAAATGAAAAATATAAGACACTGGGGTAATAAATGGAAGAAAATGTAAATACAAGATAACAGATCTTACAGTGATGAAAGACATAATGTCAAAAAAAAATTTTTTTAAGGTGGTTTTGATTGAAAATAATGAAATGCCCAACCGAAAATGGGTCAGTCATTAGGTATTTATTACCACCTCACATAACAATATTCCATGGTTTGTTCAGTGGCTTCCTGATGACATCAAATAACAAGGTTTCATCTATCCTTCTACTCGAGAAGTTGGTGATGTCTCCTTATGGTCACAAAATGGCTGCAGCAGTTCCAAGCATTACATCTTCACATATAGCATGTACCAAATCAGTAAGGCAATACAGAGTTTACCATTCATGTATGTCTCCTTTTATCAAAAGACATATTTTTCCAAAAGCTCCTAGAAGAATTCCCTTCACATGCCATTGACCAATTTTAGTTCACATGGTGCCCATTCACTGAAAGGAAGAAATATCTGGTATTTTCAGAATCTCTCCTGGTTGGTCTTTTTGGCAAGTGAAAAAGGAGGAGGAGAATGGCTTTTCAGTAAGCAGCTGTAAACACTGGCCACAGAAAAGGAATAAATGTTGCAAGAAGAAGATTAAGGAGGGTTCCAAGGAATAGGTACTATTCTAAAAGCCTCTCTACAGCTTCTTCCTCAGGACCTTAGCTAAGTGAATTGGAGAAATGGATTATTTTTCTTCTTTTTTTTTTAACAAATCAATTTTATTGATAGATATAAAAAAGTATAAATCCATCCAAAGTATACGATCAATGGTATTTGGTATAATATTTGTGTATCCATCACTTCAATCATTATTAGGGCATTTTCATTCTTCCAATAATAATAACAAACAAAAAACAGACAAACAAGCAACAAAAAAACCTCATTACCTCTCAATCTCTCTATGCTTCCCCTGCCATACATAGCTGCTATTCTGTTAGTGTCTCTCTAGTATATTTGTGTTTATATTTTGTAAAAACCGTCTTATATATGTAATATTACCCATATAAGTATTTCACATGAGGTTCCACTATGTTATACAGTCCCATGTTACATTTTTTAGCTTTCCTTCTAGTGATATACATGTCCTTAGATTTTCCTTTTCAACCACTGCCACACCCATATAATAGCTCTGCTAGTCACAAACACCATGATGTGCTCTCACCATTTCCATTCATTTCCAAAGATTTACAAACAACCATTTAACTAATTCTGCATGGATTAATCCTCAGCTTTCCATCTCTACCCTCATTCTATTTTCTGGTGGCCTATATTCTAATTATAAACTCCATGAGCTTACACAATATATTTAGTTCATAATAGAGCAATCATACAGTATTTTTCCTCTTGGGTCTGGCTTGCTTCACTCAACATAACCAAATAAACAAACAGTAAAGCAGAACACATCATTTTGCTGTATTATTTTATATAATTAATAAATGAAAATTCATAAGGTAACCCAAAAGCATGACTTCATTTTTTGGCAATGCTTTATTATAAGATAATGTTCGTAGGGGGCAAGAGAATGATTCATTACTTGGAGGATTTAAGCATATGACTATATAATTTTTCATCTTTTGCAATGTGCCACAACTCCTCTAGCATTTAGAATTCTATTTAAAATAGAACTCACTGTATGTTTTTTAGAACCTCCTAGGATTCTGTTAGTTATAGATATTTATCTATATTCCACCAATTCCACTCTAATCTAAAGAGGACAATTCACAATGTTACATAAGAATAGATTTTTTTCCCTTCCCTCTTATAACATTCTAACTCAAAGCAAATACTACATAGAATTTTCAGCCATTAGTATACTGAATCCAAACAAAATAGCTACTTAACTGAAAAAAACTTATTAGCAAATTCATCTGCAAATGTCAGCCTAGCATAGTGCTTAATACAAAGGTTCTGTTATGTTTTCTTGCAACAGTTCCTACTTTGTAGTTAGAAAGGGATATAAAATAAAGGGGGAGAGTGACACATAAAAGAGAATTATAAGAAGCTATTGCATATACAGTGTTATGTCCATCATCTGGAACTTAATGCTCTGTGGTAAAGCTGTCTTCAGACTCAGGTATAACCAGATTACAGGATGAGGGTAACGTTTAAGGAGGGAGACTTCAGGGAACTCAATCTTCTCCTTAATTGCAGTCACATGAGCTGGAATAGTTATTCTTGAGAATGACATGTCCACAAGAAAAGAGCACTAGAAAACCTTCATCCCAACAGCAGCTGGTTGGCAGCAGGCTTGAATTCCTCATAGACCACAAAAAGCTACTGATCCTCGTGGAAAATGCCGAGAAGCATTCTAATTCAACACATAGAGCTTAAATTTTAAGCATTTTTTCCCTCTGAGCAGCAGGAACAGATGAACTCTCAAGAAATAAAGATCTCATTTTCATGGAAATCATCTCCAAAGAACAAGAGAGGAAAAAAATAAAGAAAATATATGGGTTAGTCTTGGGATTGCTGTAAAAGACAACAGGTGTCAGAGTTTTCTATGAGGACTTAACTATTCCTGGAGGTATATTTTAATGACTTTCTAAAAGTTGACACAGTTTATATTCCCTTTGGAGTAAACAGAATTCTGGTACCCAGGTGCAATATAATCAGCTCTGAAAAAAGAAAGTTTAACTACAAAATTACAATAAGTACAAGGCTACTCCATACCTAAGGTTAATACATAAAAACACACAGAACACTGTTGGATAAGGACAAAGGTATAAATGGTAGAAGTTTTGCAGTAACTGACCTGATTGTCTTTCTAGATACTGACGTGATAGAACCATAGTTCCCATCAAATAGTAAACAGTAAAACTTCAGAGGATCTCAACCTATGCACAACAGAAATACTGTGGAACGTTTTAAAATATGCAAACCAGGACCCCATCCCAAGTGTTATTTATTGATAAGATCTGAATGCAGTGCCAGGGAACTGTGTATGTATTTGGTTGGTGGAAAAGTAATTGTGGTTTCAGACCATGAATTTTAAATCTTTATAACTAGGCTCAAACACATCTTTATTAATCAAAATAAGAGCCATTACAATCAACACATTTTTGCCAATGAGAAATAAGTTTTTTTATTCCTGTAGCATAAAAATCCATGCTTCGGGATTCGATGAACTCTTGGAAAGCATTTTCTGCATCCTGTTGGTTGTGGAAGCGTTTTCTAAAAGTAGTTGAGATGCTTGAAGAAGTAGTAGTCGGTTGGCGAGAGGTCAGGTGAATATGGCAGATGAGACAAAACTTCGTAGCCCAATTTGTTCAACTTTTGAAGCGTTGGTTGTGTGACATGTGGTTGGGCGTTGTTGTAGAAAAGAATTGGGCCGTTTCTGTTGGCCAATGCCAGCTGCAGGCATTGCAGTTTTCGGTGCATCTCATCAATTTGTTGAGCATGCTTCTCAGATGTAATGGTTTTGCCAGGATTCAGAAAGCTGTAGTGGGTCAGACTGGCAGCAGACCACCAAACTGTGACCATGACCTTTTTTGGTGCAAATTTGGCTTTGGGAAGTACTTTGGAGCTTCTTCTTGGTCCAGCAACTGAGCTGGTCATCACTGGTTGTTGTATAAAATCCACTTTTCATCTCACATCACAATGAGATCGAGAAAATGATTTGTTATTGTTGTGTAAAATAAGAGAACACTTCAAAACGACTTTTTTTTTTTTAATTTTCAGTCAGTTCATGAGGCACCCACTTATTGAGCTTGTTAACCTTTCCAATTTGCTTCAAATGCCTAACGACTGTAGAATAGTTGACATTGAGGTCTTCGGCAACTTCTCGAGAAGTTGTAAGAGGATCAGCTTTGATGATTGCTCTAAATTGGTCATTGTCAACTTCCAATGGCCGGCCACTACGCTTCTCATCTTCAAAGCTCTCGTCTCCTTTGCAAAACTTCTTGAACCACCACTGCACTGAACGATCATTAGCAGTTCCTGGCCAAAGGCGTTGTTGATATTGCAAGTTGTCTCCATTGCTGTACGACCCATTTTGAACTCAAATAAGAAAATTGCTCGAATTTGCTTTTTGTCTAACATCATTTCCGTAGTCTAAAATAAATATAAAATAAACTGCAAGTAATAAGTCATTAGCAAAAAAACATAAAGTGAGAAATGCACATTAAAATGATGTATAACATAACCACATTTATTTAAGAATGTATTCCATTATCACATGGCAAATTTCAACAAAGCAAACCTGCAATTACTTTTGCACCAACTAATAAAATGCTGCAAGGTGAGCTGATGAGCACTGCAACTCCCAAACTGCTGAAACACTCACTGAAATAACATGGACCTGTCAAAAGTTTTCCGTTCTAAACTCAAACATGAGATGGATGGAGAAATTGATTTTAAAAATGGTAGACACTCAAGAGTTTTTTCAATTTATCTGCTTATTTCTCTGACACCACCAACCCCTGCCCATTAATCTATGAGCTCCACAAAGATGAAAAGTGTGTCATGTTCATCTTTGAATTCCCAGCAAATGTATTGACACATAGTAAGCATTCTGCAAATATTTGTTGAATGAATAAAAGAATGAACACTGAAAGCACTGAATTCCTATATCATTTTATTATTTATGTAAATATTATTGGACTTCATATAGGAATTGACTCACAAGACCCTGGGGATTGGCAAGTCTGAATTCCATAGGGAAAGCCACAAGTTGGGAACTCTGAAGGTTTTGATGAATTCCCCAGGAGAAGCTTGCTGGCTGAAGTAGAGATGGAAATACGCTCTGACTGCTGAAATTATCAGTTCTCCCTCTAAGGCTTTCAATTGATTGGATGAAACTTTTCTCATTGCTGTAGGCAATCTACTTTGTTAGTTGTAGATGTAATCAGCCATATACACAAGCAGCTAAAACCACGAAATAGCCTCACAGTAATAATCAGGCCAGTGCTTGCTTGACCAAACGATTGGACCCCATAACTTGGCCAAGTTGATACATGTACTTAACCATCATAGTCCACCCTTTGTCAGCTTGGCATCCATACCCAACTCTGTAAACTATACTTAATCTCTAAATAACAATAATGGTCATACTTTTGCCTAACATTATTCAATTGTCCTGTGTACAACTAGAAATGTACTAACTCCTTCCCCAGAAGAGGATGCAAGTCCTTGGGTAATATTCACTCTTAAACATGATATCCTGTAACTTCTATACTATTACCTGAAGTTAATACAGCTTATATGATACGGGATAAGATAAGGAAGAAAGCAAAAATATTTGTTTTATGTGTATATGCAAACATATTTCATGACAAAATAAGGGAGAAATATAACTATTACAGTCTTTGTTTCTGTAACTGGTCACATGAACACAGCTCATATTTATAACTACTTTCTTCAAATATCCGAGTCCATATGCCATTTACTTTCAGTAAGCACCTTGTATGATCATGGCTTTTTGTCTGGTGGAGTCACCCAAACCATCATTCCTGAAGGCTCTGGACCATTCACAATCCTGCCTGGATTGGGTTGTTGTAGCTTTCCGTTAACTTTTATTGCAGGGCATATTACTAAGGGATACCCTAAGGGATCTCCTGTACTCCAGGCATACTCTTCTTTTGACCTCCATTGCGTAGTAGCAATCTTATTTCCCTTGATGATCAGAATCAATCACTTCAGCTAGTACAATAACTCCCTTCTTTTCCTGTTGAATCAGAGGCACAAGGAGCCCAAAGTGGCCAGGTGACAGTCTTAACTTCCAGTTCAATGGAATCATTATGTTTCCTGATGGAAGCACTCCTCCTTTTGGAATGAAGACCTGTAGACCAGCAGAGCATAAGGTTGTGGGGACAGGAAGCAAAATGTTTTCTGGTGGATCAGTAGGGGTAATAGTCAGTGGTGCCATTCCCATTTCCATCCCTTGACTCCTGGACCTATGAGTTCTGGCTATGGGAGAAACACCACCATAGAGTGGATGTTGATTTAGAGCATACAGAGCCTCCTGGAGAACATTGCCCCAGCCCTGCAAAGTATTCCCACCCAGCTGGTACTATAATTAAGTCTGCAAAAGGACATTCTATGGTTCAATCAAACCAGCTGCTTCAGGATGATGAGGAACATGGTCAGACTAGTGACTCTCATGAGCTTGTTCCCTTTCCCACACTTCCATTTACTATGAAGTTGTTCCTTGATCAGAGGCACCTCTCTGTGAAATATCATGACAGCTGTGACAGTTTGAAATTATTTTTGTGAATCCCAAAAAGAGAAAGATCATGTTTGTAAACTAATCTGTTCTTCTACACATGATACCCTTTGATTATATTGGATTTTGTTGAGGATCCCTTGATTAAATTACTTGTTAAGATTAAGGCTTTGATTCGACCACATCAGTAAGGTGTGACTCAGGTTGAGTGTTCACCACCTTGGTGGGCCAATATAAATGGACACTCACTCAAGAAGACATGCAGGAAAAGAGAGAGTTCTGTCATTTTTTATGCTGGGGCCCAAGGGAGAGATGAGCCATGCACCTGATAGTTTGCAGCTGACCTTGGGAAAGAGTCAAGACTGATATAGGAGGCCCTGACAGACAAGACTTATGCCAACCTACAGCTGAGGTTGGGAAGAAGCTGGGCCCACAGAGCCACAAGAGGAGTAGGAAGATCAGAGGGGAAGGCTGAACCCTCACAGAGACCAGCGAACATCTTGCTTCAACACGTGACAACTGACTTTGGTGAGAAAGCAACCTGAAGTTGGACTTTTTCAGGCTTTGTAACTAAGTTTTTACCCCCAAATAAATACACTTTATAAAAGCCAACAGATTTCTGGTACTTTGCATCAGCACCCCTTTGGCAGACTAATACGAGGCATTCTATAAGTCCATGGGAGGTAGTTTGGGCAGAAGCATTATGTGCAGGGAAGGCAAATCTCTATCTAGGGTATGTGTCTATTCCAGTAGGAGCAAAATGCTGCCCCTCCCATAATGGAAGTGGTCCAATTTAATTAACTTGCAGCTAGGTAGTAGGCTGAATACCTTGGGAAATGGTGCCAAATGGGGAAATGAGTGTTGGTCTCTGCTGCTGGCAGATTGGGAATGCAGCTGTGGCTGGAGCCAGGTCGGCCTTGGTGAGTGAAAGAACATGTTGCTGAGACCAAGCATAACCTCCATCTCTATACCATGCCCACTTTGTTTAGGAGTCCATTGGGCAATGACAGGAGTGTCTGGGGAAGGAAGCCAACTGAAATCCACAGAACAGGTCATCCTATCCACTTGATTATTAAAATGTTCCTCTGCTGAAGTTACCCTCTGGCAAGCACTCACATGGGACACAAATATCTTCATGTTTTTTGCTCATTCAGAAAGGTCTGTCCATGTATCTCTCACTTAGACCTCTTTGTCATCAATTTTTCAATCATATTCCTTCCAAGTCCCTGTTGCCAGATAAACCCTTGGTAACAGCCCGTGAGTCACTATACAAACACACTTACAGTCATTTCTACTTCTAAGCAAAATGAATAACCAGAAGCACTGTTCAAAGTTCTGCCTATTGGAATGATTGCCCTTCACCACTGTCCTTCGGGGATGTCCTGAAAAGGGGTTGAAGTGCTGCAACTGTCGCTCTTAGACGGTACCTGTGTATATATAGTACAGAACCTTCCGTGGATGAGGCCTGAGGTTTCTCTTCCACAATCAACTAATCATAAGGAACTCCCCAGGAGTCCATAGCTGAGGAATTGGAAAGAGAAGGCAATGAAGCAGGAGAGGGAGCCATGAGCACCTAGGCCACTTCTTTGTGTAACTTACTTGTACCTTCAGGGCCTGCTCGAGCCCTATATCCTATATACCACTTCCATTTGATGATGGAGTGCTGCTGGGCATGCCCAATTTTACAGCTTGGTGGCCAGATAACTCCTAGTTCCTGTTGGGCAACTCAGATATCATGGTAACTTGATGACCCATGGTTAAGTGTTCAGTCTCTACCAAGGCCTAGTAGCAGGCCAAAGCTATTTCTTAAAAGGAGAGTAGTTATCTGCTGAGGATAACTTCTTTGCTCCAAAATCCATACAGGGTCTGTACTGAAATTATCCTATAGGGAGCCATATCAAAGGCTCCAAACATCATCTCTATTTGCCTCTGAATATTCCAGCCTCAGTTGATGTGCTGGATCATGAGGCCCAAGTGGCAGAGCAACTTGCACAGCAGCTGGCACTGTTACAAAGCCCCTTCTTATTCTGCCCCCCACTTAAAACGACATCTTGATGGTTCCTCAGTAAATGGGCCAGAGCAGTATACACAAATGAGGAGTATGTTGCCACCAAAATCCAAAGAGGCCAATTAGGTATCCCTTTTTGATTGTGGGAGGAACCAGATGCAAGAGCTTATCTTTCACCGTAGAAGGCATATCTTTACATTCCCCACACCACTGGATACCTAGAAATTTCACAGAGGTGAAAAGCTCCTGAATTTTTGTTGAATTTATATCCACCCTCTGACATACAAATGCCTTATAAATAAGTCTGGAGTAGTTGCTACATCTTGCTTGCTAGGTACAATCAACATGACATCATCAATATAATGGACCAGTGTGATGTCTTATGGATGGGCGAGAAAGCAAGTTCCCTGTGGACTAGATTATTACAAACAGCTGAAGAGTTGATATATCCCTGAGGTAGGACAGAGAAGATGTGTTGCTGGCCTTGGCAGGTGAAAGAAAACTGTTTTTAGTACCAAGAAAAAAGCATTTGCAAGATCAATCTTCATAACAGTTATCAAGGGATGTATTGATTTGCTCAAGCAATGATAGCACATCTAGAACAGCAGTTGCAATTGGAGTCACCAACAATCCACTGTCATCTTCCAGGATCCATCTGTTTTCTGCAGAGGCCAAATAGGAAAGGTGAATGGGGATATGGTGGGAATCACCACCCCTGCATTCTTCAAGTCCTTGATGGTGGAACTAATCCCTGAAATACTTCCAGTAACTTCTTATATTAGTTTGCCAAATGACGATCAATGCAAAGTACCAAAAATGTGTTGGCTTTTATAAAGGGTATTTATTGGTATTTATTTTGGGTAAAATCCTACAGTTCCAACTTCTTCTTTTTAATGACATTTTTGGCTCTTGGGGCCACTTACCCTTCCAAATAAACTTGATAATTGGCTTTTACATTTCTGGGGGAAAAAAAAGGCTATTGGGATTTTTATTGGGATTGCATTGAATCTGTAAATATGTTTGGGGTAGAATTGACATTGTAACGATATTTAGTCTTGCAGTCAATGAACACGGAATGCCCTTTCATTTATTTAAGTCTTCTTTGGTCTATTTTTAGCAATATTTTGTAGTTTTCTGAATTCAGGTCCTTTATATCCTTGGTTAAGTTTATTCCTAAATATTTGATTCTTTTAGTTGCTGTTATAAATGGCATTCTTTTTCTGATTTCCTCCTCAGATTACTCATCAGTAGTGTATAGAAATGCTACTGATTTTTGCATATTAATATTGTACCCCACCACTTGCTGAAATTGTCTATTAGTTCTAGTAGCTTTGATGTGGATTTTTCAGGATTTTCTAGATATGGGATCATATCATCAGCGAATAGCGAAAGTTTTACATCTTCCTTTCCTATTTGGTTGCCTTTTATTTATCTAGCCTAATTGCTCTAGCTAGAACTTCTAGTACAATACTGAATAACAGCAGTAACAGTGGGCATCCTTGTCTTGTTCCTGATCTCAGCAGGAAAGCTTTCAGTCTTTCACTGTTGAGTACAATGCCAGCTGTGGGTTTTTCATTTATGCACTTTACCATGTTGAGAAAGCTTCCTTTTATTGCTTTATTGCTATATTTTGGAGAGTTTTTATGAAGGAAAGATGCTGTATTTTGTCAAATACCTTTTCTGCATCAACTGGAGAGAACAATGTGATTTTTCTTCAATTTATTAATATAGTATTTTACATCTATATTCATTAGAGATACTGGTCTGAAATCTTCTTGTTTTCATAGCATCTTTATCTGGTTTTGGTATTAGGATGATGTTGGCTTCAGAGAATGAGTTTGGTAGTATTCTTTCTAGTTCAATTTTTTGTAAAAGATTGAGCAAGATTGGTATTAGCTTATCTTTGAATGATTTGTAGAATTCACTTGTGAAGCCATCTGGTCCTGGGCTTTTCACCTTTGGGAAGATTTGATGACTGTTTCAATCTCTTCACTTTTGATTGGTTTGTTGAGGTCTTCTATTTCTTCTAAGGTGGTTTGTGTCTTTCTAGGAATTTCTCCATTTTGTCTATGTTGCCTAGTTTTTTGGTGTACAGTTGTTCATAATATCCTCTTATGAGCTCTCTTATTTCTGCAGAGTCAGTGGAAATAACCCCCCTCTAATTTCTGATTTTATTTATTTGTTTCTTTTCTCTTTTTTTATTTGTCAGTCTAGCTAATGGCTTGACAATATTGTTGATCTCAAAGAACTAACTTTTGGTTTTGTTGATTCTCTCTATTGCTTTTTTTGTTTTGTTTTGTTTTTCTCATTTTCATTTATTTCTGCTCTGATCTTTGTTATTTCTTTTCTTCAGCTTGGTTTGGGATTAGTTTGCTGTTCTTTTTCTAGTTCCTCCAAGTGGGAGTTAGGCCTTTGATTTTCACTTTCTTCTTTTTTAATGTAAGCATCGAGGGCTATAAATTTCCCTCTCAGCTCCATCTTTGCTCTGTCCCATAAGTTTCTTTATGTTGTGTTTTCATTTTCATTCATCTCAAGATACTTACTGAATTCTCTTAAAATTTCTTCTTTGGCCCAATAACTATTTAAGAGTGTGTTGTTTGATCTACATATATTTTTGAATTTTCCCTTTTTCCATCCATTATTGATTTCCAGCTTCATTCCATTATAATCAGAAAAAGTGTTTTGTATATTTTCAATTTTTTTCAATTTATTGAGACCTGTGACCCAACATATGGTCTATCTTGGAGGAGGATCCATGAGTACTTGAAAAGAATTATACCATGCTGTTTTGGGGTGTTAATGCCCAAATGTCTGTTTTGGTCTAGTTCATCTTATCATATTATTCAAGCTCTCTTTTTCCTTATTTATCCTCTGTCCAGATGTTCTATCCAATGCTGAGAAAGGAGTATTGAATTCTTTAAATATTGTTATAGAAACGTCTGATTTTTCCCTTCAGTTTTGTACCCAGGTTAAGTGCATAAATATTTATTATAGTTAGTTCTTCTTGGCAAATTGCCCCTTTCATTAATATATAATGAGCTTCTTCATCCCTTACAACAGTTTTGCATTTAAAATAAATTTTGTCCAATATTAGTGTCGCTACTCTAGCTCTTTTTTGGTTACTATTTTGGTGGAATATCTTTCTCCAGCCTCACTTGCAACCTGGTTATGTCCTTATGTCTGAGGTGAGTCTCCTACAGAAAGAATAAAGATGGATCATATTTCTTTTTATCCCTTGGCAGTCTGTGTCTTTTGATTGGAGAAGTCAATCCATTAACATTCAGTACTATTACTGTAAAGGCATTTCTTACTTCATCCATTTTATCCTTTGACTTTCCATTGTTGTATCTTACTATTGTCTGTCTTTTTACACTTTAATTTACCCTTCCTAATAATCTTCATTTCTACACTCTTCTCCAAGTCTCTCACCCTTGTTTTTTTCCTATCAGGCTACAGCACTCCCTTTTGTCTTTTGGTAACATACTTCCTCAATTTTTGTTGTTCTGTGAAGACTTTAAAATCACCCTCATTTGTGAAGGATAGTTTTGCCAGATACAAAATTCTTAGCTGGCAATTTTTCTTGTTCATTACCTTAAATACATCACACCGCTTTCTTCTGCCTCCATGATTTCTGATGAGAGGTCAGCACTTAATCTTATTGAGGTTCCCTTGTTTGTGATGCTTTGTTTTTCTCTTGCTCCTTTCAGAATCCTCTCTTGATCTCTGATATCTGTCATTCTGAATAGGTGTCTCAAAGTAGGTCTATTCAAATTTATTCTGTTTGGGGTGTGTTGTCCTTCTTGTATATTGATATTTATGTCTTTCGTAAGGATTGGGAAGTTTTTGGTTATTATTTCCTCAAATATTCTTTTTGCCCCTTTTCTGTTCTCCGGTAGTGCATATGTTTGTGCATTTCACATTGTCATTCAATTCCCTGAGACTTTTCCATTTTTTCCATTCTTTTCTCTTTCTGTTCTCCTGTCTTTTTCAGATGTTCTGTACTCAATATCACTACTTCTATCTTGGATCAATTCAAATCTGCTGTTAAACACCTCTTTAATGTATTTTTAATCTTATTCATTGTGTCTTTCATTCCCATAAGCTCTGTTAGTTTTCTTTGCAGGCTTTCAAATTGTTCTTTATGCTTACTATCCTTTATCTCTTTAGTCATATTTTCCTTCAATTCTTTGAATTTATTTATGAAATTTGTGTGATTATCATTGAGTAGTTGTCTTAAATCCTGTATCTCATCAGCATATTTGGTTTGTTTTTTTTGGCTGGGCAGTCTCCCCCTGTTTCATATTATGGCTTGTAATATTTTGCTGATGTCTAAGCATCTGAATATGTTGGTGAATTTACTCTAACAGTCAATTTCTTTCCTTTGCCTAGTGGTTCCCCCCCACCCCATGGCTTTTCTTTGATTTTTATTTCAACTTATTCTGAGTCTTTAAAATTGCCCACCTTAAGTTACCAAAATTAGGCCAGAGACTTACTGATGGGGCACTGATGTTTTCCCAGGGCACAAGAGAGATCTAAGAGGAGTTTTTCTCTTTGCAGTTTCCAGCTGGCCAGCAGCTGGCACCCTCTGACAAACCTTTCTATGGAGGTGACTCTTTCAACCTCTGCTTGCCCATGATTCTTGTCTGGCCAGAACTGAGATTCAAAGTGGGCTTTGCTGGCCAAATTCACTGAAGAGAAACCACTCTCTGCCCTCTGCCACACCCTCCCTCTTCCTAGGGAGGAAGAAGATATCTATTCCCCCTCTCTAGTCTGCTGCAGTGAGCCAAAGGTTTTATCTAGGCAGCGTGCCTTGAGGGTGGGGGATGGATGTCATTCATAGCTGCCATGGGGGTTAGTAACTCATGGTTGTCATTTCAGGTTCTTCATCTCTCTGTCCATCATCCTCCTAGATGTTGTGCAGCACTGTCCTGGTCTTCTCAGGACAAGTCCCTCAGACAGCTTTTTGCTCTTTTTCCTTTGTTCATGTGAGGGAGTTGAGCCCTGCCTGCCTACTCCAACTCCATCTTCCCAGAAGTGCCCCTCAGCTTTATTTTGTAATGGCATCAAGCATCCTACCAACAAGAGGCACCATAAGATATTTAATCAGTCTTCTCCTACAGATGGACCAACACTGGCTTATTTCCAATATCCTGTACTACAAGTAACATTCTATGAAATTTCCTTCATTATCCTTGAACTAGCAATTTTCTACACTGGTACAATATATCCATCTAGATGTGAGGTTCTTAGGTCAAGGGACATGTGATTGCAATTTTGATTTTAATGACTATTACAAATTGCCCTTAAAAGAGGGTGTAGCAGTTTATACTTCCAGCAATAATGCATGAGAGTGCATATTTCCCCACACCTTTGTATTTGTTGTATTTTCAAACTCTTTTTGGTCTTTGTCAGTCTTTCAGGTAAAAAAAAAAAAAAGTTATTTTAGTAAAGTTTTAATCTACCTTTCCATCATTAAATATAAGGATGAGCATCTTTGCTTTGTTTTGTTTTTAAATTGATTTGGGGAAGATTTTATATATTAAAGAAAATGAATCTTAGCTTCAAATGTGTTGCAATTTTTCCTACTTTACAATTAGTATTTTGACTTGGTTTATGTTTTTAAACCAGGAAGACATAATTATTTGTATATTTAAATTTAAATCTTTTCTTTATATGGCCTCTGGGTTTTGCATCTTGCTCAGAAAAGCATTTTCACTTGAGATGAATATTATTTAAACCAAAAATAAAATGCCTCTTCTATGTTTTTTTCTGGAAGTTGAGGGTGTCTTTATAACTAGATAAATAGTGTTTTTAGCAAAATGCTTGATTTAGTTTAATCATTAGTATTCAGTGAATATTCTTTACAGAGATACTGGGGCTTGAAAGACAAATGATTTCATTTTTATATAATTCTTTACCAGACAAAGCCAGTCCAAATTAAAATTTTGCAAAAGACAAATTGATCCATTGTTCCAGACCCCAAAGACAAATATCATACTCATTTCCCATTATTGATGTTAAGTATTCTTTGAGAACTTTTCATCAAGGACTCTGAATGAGAGTTCAAGTTTTACATCTAACTCCACAGAAATTAATATTTTTTCAGGAATTTTAACAACAAATTTTGTCCTCTAGTCATCAACTTAGTAATAAAAATGCATTCAGTTATCTAAGTTAACTAATTCAACAGTTTTTTTGAGCACTTCCTATGTATGTGACATCATTCTAGGCACTTGGAATACAGAAATGGAGAAAATAAAGATCTCTGACTTCATAGAATTGGATAAGGGCATTGATGCAAATTCCTATTCATTAAATAGAGCTATCACGATCACTTCTATGAAGAAAAATGAAGATAGGACAATCATTCTTTCAAGTAATTCAAGAAAGAATTACTCTCTCTTCTTAAAGGGGAACCTACTGTATTCTGAAAATTCCAAATCCCACCCCCCATTTCTTTAGAGGATTTGTCTGGGCTGTCTTAGAGAGTGTCCATAGATTTAAATTATGTAATATATGCTGAGAAGTGTCTGTCTTTTAAGATCTTTCCTAAATCAACATTTCAAGGACTGCTTAGAAAAAGAACAAATTGTTTTAATTCTATCTTTAAAACATTAAAGCAACGTGTATGTAAAATGACATCAAGAAATCAATCCGTGGCACTGTACTCAGCACAATGCTAGACACACAGAGCCATTCTATGTATAGACAGAGTGCTCCACCGAGCACAGGAAATAAAGCCCAATTTTCGATTGTCTCAAGGCAGAGTTCTTTCATTAAGTGACCCCACATCTCCAGAGAACTGCAACTTACGGCCTTATTTAGGCCCTGGTGTGGATTTGCAAATTAACTGAAAAGACCATTAGAAAACATTTCTGTTTTAAGTGCTAAATGGGCCGCAACATTCAAAACTAACCTCCCTGCCAAATTGTGATTTAAAGTGAAATTGGCATGAGCAGACATTTCCACATCAGCCTGTAGCACATCTGGTCCAGACCAAACAAACAGAAGATTTATTCTGTCAGGGAGATCATTTAGCATTCCTTTTCATGCTTCAGAAGGAGCCTGTACCTGTCACTCACCAAAGCGCCCGGCTTTTGGTGGCTAGGCTCTGTTGCTCTCCCTGACTAGCCTTGATCTAACACTTCTAAGGAGGCTCATGTGCACCGCTCCACCTGGGAGCCCAGTACCCATGCCAAGTTCATTTCCATAGTCTTATAGAAACCTCCTGGAGGATTTCAAACATCTGCTCATAAGTAAAGAAACATTGTCTTGAGCTCTAACAATAATATAAAGGGCAACTGAACCTTCTTTTGCAAATAAAGCAGAGCTGATAAATGATCTTATTTCACAGGACTGGAGGCACGTTTCTTTGTTTCTTTCTGCATTCAAATTTTTAAAATGAATATAGTTAATTAATCATGGAAAAATTGAACATCCTAGTTTTACCATTAACTTAAGTGGTATAGAGTTAGAAATATAAAACGGGTTTAAAAAATACGTAAAACTGTAAATCATTTTGCTGAAACTAAATGAACTCATTTACAAAAACCATATCATTACTCCAAAAAAAATTGTTATTGTGAATATTTCTCTCTCTCTCTCTCTCTCTCTCTCTCTCTCTCTCTCACACACACACACACACACACACACACACACACACACACACACACACATCATCCTCTGGCTCAAACAGACCAAATATAAGAACGCTCTTGCTGCTTGAGTCACACAGCCACTTTCTTTTCTGGAACGTTAATCTGTTCTTGTTGGAATCTGCAACCCTAAGAGGATCACTTCCTGCCTTTTCCTAAACAGAAATACTAGCCTTTTCCACCTCTGGGGTTCAGTGACTATTCAGAAGGAAGAGATGTACCATTTGGATGTCCCATATTTCATTTTAATGCCCTATGTCAATATGAAAGACTCAGTTTCAACCTAAATAAAAACTGGAAAGGGAAGAAGCAGAATTTTTGTTTGGTAGTGTGTATGTTTTTTTTGTTTGTTTGTTTGTTTGTTTGTTTACTTTCTTGTTAAAATTTACCGCCATTTCCTCTTTTTAGAAATAAATGAGTTAGGTAAAATTTCTCTATATCCTTTCTAGTTGTAATATAATTATTACAAAATCCTTGTGATTCTTTTGTCCTTAAGGAATTCATTTTATTAATAAATACTGTTACTTTACTTTCATAATTGCACATGAATTTAAGTCGTGGCAGACATAGGGGAGGTTTATCATATAAACATAGAAAAGGGTTTTGTCTTACTTAAAATATAACAAATACAAATATATTTTTTATAAACCTGGAGATTCCCAAGACAGTTTTAGAAAAACACATCAGAGAAGGCACATACTTTGTACAAATATTTCATCCTGTTGGCTTGCTATAGTAGCAAGATAGTATGAAGAGTGAATTACATCTATACTTGTTTCACGTCTGTCCCTCCTACTGAGTCATTAATAAACATGACACCACAAGTACTGCATTGTTAATACTCAGCTTGGGCCATGGAGCTCAGAAAATGCTCTTCTCAAATTCCCACAGAACATTCTTAAATAGGTTACAGTCTAGCTACTGCATTTGGCACTGAAAAATATATATCCATACCAAATACAGCTTCTGAAGAAAATAACAACAGAATCAGCCTTCCATATCAAAAAAACTAGTTTCAACCAATCTTGAAATACATTCCAATATGAAATGTGGTAATATCTGAACATTTTATATGTTTGGAAAACATTGAGTGGAGACAAAAGTATATAATGATATTCAGTAACTAAATAATTCATCTCTGGTTAGATTTATTTATATTTTCATTTGAAGATGTGAAATTAACATTAAAAAATGGCTTGTTTTTATGTTTCTACCACATTAGAGCAATGTCATACAGAGAACAAAGGGCTCATCCTTCCATATAAACCTAAAGAATGACTTCAAAATAAGAGAAAACATTTGTGATAAAAAAAAGATCTGTTGTCATAAATAATAAGCATCCCAAGGAACCCAGTTTTGTGAATAAGAGGAAATGGAAAGTTACCTTATTTTTCAGTTAATATGCTTTAAAAGGCAGCATTTAGAATAAAAAAAGAGAAACTCAAAGCAGACAAAAGGTGACAGGTTTTAATAGGACATTGGATTGGTTAATGGGTTGAAGAGAAAAAAGTATATCTACTTATAAAATATAGAGTCAATTCATGTAAAAATCATGGGCAACTTATAAACCGTATCTCAATAAGACCATGCAATGTCATTTGAATAGTGGTATTCTCTAACTAGATATAACTGAACGATCATATAAAAAACCAAGAAACAAAGAACTAAGAAAAAATAACCATTCTTGTTAACAAAAAAAAAAAAAAAAAATAGGTAACAGATGCAGAAAGAAAAAAGTTAGCAGGAACAAAACATTGTGAGAATATATGAGGATAAGGTATATTTCAAGACAAATTAAATCTCATTGAATAGTAAGTCTCAGGATGAGGTATTTTGAAAATTTTAAGAGCATCCTTTGTAAATTTATTATATTACTTTGGGCTTAAGTTTCCAAATGTTTAACACATTCTGTATGTAAATAATTATCTATAAAGCTATTATTTCTTCATCAAAATAATTCACTCTATTTTATGCTAATTTTTAAAGTTTTATAATTTTTAAAAAGGCAATGTACTGCAGCTCAATCATTGGCCCTTACTATCCAGTTTTCTAATAAAATCTACTCATACAAGTCAAAATCATAATTTCTATCGAAGTGACTGAAAACATGTTTAGAGTAAGGTTTAGTAAATGTAAATTGTACTGTCTGACAAGAATGACATACCAAGGTTCGATTAATCTATGGGAAGGTGATTTATTTCTCTCTGGAAAGCTAACTTGGATTGAGGAAGAAAATGTTTCATCAATAACTCAGTACACACCTTTTGAGAATGTTCTGTTTAAAGAATCATCAACTACATGCTTTGGTAAATCCAAAAGTCAGGAGAAGATATGGAATAATAATGTGACTGCAAAGTGCCTGACCATATGGTTGATACGCTACATAACATATACGAAAAAGCTGAAATAAATCAAAATTCAGGAAAGTCATCATGGGTCCATTATAATAAAGGTGGGACATCTTTGCAAAGGAAGAATGGGCATAGACACATAGGAAGGGAGAATGAGCACAGCATGAAGGAGAGAAAGCAAGAATGTGAAAACTGGTCCTAAGAAGTAATTGGCAGTAAGGACAAATCAAACAGCAAGTGTCTTGGCCTCCCAGCATTGAACTCTTTCTGCTGGCCTCCATCAGCTCATTTTTATCTATAATGAGCTATCATTGGGGCTCTAGATAAGAGCATGAGTTTCACCAAAAGCAAATAAAAGATTTTTTCAAAATCCTTATATTGAATAGCAAGTAAGGGAAAAATGAATACATAGAGATTCTTCCTTTAAAACAAAACCCAGAAATTATCAAGAGAGAAACCTCTTAAAGTGGATACTAACTAGGAAAATATTCTAGGGGAAAAACAAAAATAACATTGAGTTTTGATTGTATGTTATATTTTTGGCCATTGAAATTTCCATAAGGAGTTTTAGCACATGCAGTTAATTTGCATGAGAGGCAGCTGGAACAAATTGGCTCTTTCAAAGCCACTATGATTTATCAGCTCAATAATGCATGAACTTAGACAAAGTTATACAACTGTTTATATTTTTAACAAGGTGATATAGTAAGAAATTCGCTAAAGCAGAAATGCCAGACCCAGGTGATTAAAGGAAGGTTAGATCGTTTACACACACTGGAACACAATTTTATAGCCATGTTTTATTTTTAGTCTCAAATTTTTTCTGGAAAATAATATTTTGATTGGGGAAAGTGACAGACTGACAAACAGACAGTCTGGGGGACTGAAACCATGTGTTTCTATAAGCTATTAGTACAATATGGAAATTTTCCACTAAACTCTCCTCTAATGTCTTCTGAAGGATGGAAGTCTGAAATCAAGGTACAAGCAAGACCACACTCCACGGCAGCCTGCCGGGGGTGAATCCGTCCTTGCTGCTTCTAGCTTCTGGAGTGCCAGTAAGCCATGATGTTCCTTGGCTAGTAAGCCACAGCTCTGTCTCCACATGGCCTCCCATTCTGTGTCCATTGTCACATGGTGTTCTCCCCTGTGTCCTGATCTGTGTCTCTTCTCCCTTTCTTGTAAGGACACCAGTCACATTGGATTAGGGTCCATCCTACTCCAGTCTGGCAGCATCTTAACTAATAACATCTTCAAAGGTTCTATTTCTAGTTAAGGTCATTTGACCTGGGGTTAGGACTTGAACATGTCTTTCTGGGGGACATAATTCAACCCATAATGTTAGGATATTAAATAGATGCTAAACATAAAAGCATAATGTGTGTACATGTAGGTGGATGGATGTGAATATGTGTACACACACACATGCATTAAATTGGGAAAATTTAAACAAAGTTTTTAATAATGAACATAATAAAATTTTTAATGAATACAACATTCCCAGAAAGAAACACCAGTGGCAAATCTGGCATTCTGTAGCATAATCATCAAGAATTTTAATTGAAAACACCATGTTAGTACCAAAGGAGAAACGATCAATATCTCTGAGTAAAAAGCAACAAAAGTAGTTTAGAAACTATTGTAGACTACATTTCTTTTTCAATCATATTAACAGTTTTTATCCACTTGCATATCTATACCATCAGAAACATGGTATTTGGTCATTAATATTTTGAACTATACCACTGTCTGTTTGTATATCCCAAACTTCACAGATAATAATTAAATTCAAATTATCAACCACTACATTTTACATTAAAATGTATCTATGGAAACATATAAAATGCATATAGAATTGAATTTTCAATCAATCAAATTGATTAACAATCAAATGTGCAATGAATTTATAGAGTAAAATGACATCAAAGATTATTATATTGTATGTCCTTCATTTAATGGAAGTGAACTATAAATTCAAAGGTGTTTCCTGACATAAATATATGAATCTCTTCATAGTACCAAAGAAACAGACATAATTTCTTCCTGAGGTTGGGATATGCCAGGGCCTTCTCTGTCTTTCATGTGGAGAAACTGTGATATTGAATATATTTGCAAGAGCAAGGAAGCAATTCAGCATACACAGAGAAAAATATTGCAAGCCAACTGTCAAAAGAAAAATGTGCCTTATCCAGCAGTCACAAAAGGACCTAACAATGTAACAAAAACAGTATATCTTTGAATGGCAACAGATTTAAACGTAGGATAAAATGGAACTTTGTACAAATGTACAGCTAGGAATTCTTTGAGTGTTTAAAGAAAAAAAAAACAAATTAAAAAGAAGGAAGGGGACATCTTGAGGACATCCAGAATTAAATCTCTAACTTGCATGTCTATCCTGACCTCTCTCCAGAGATAGTCCTGAATCTTTAAATGCCTTCTTAGATTTCCACAGTAATTCCTAGCCACCCTCAACTCAAATCAAAAGTATTTCTTATGCTGCCTTTACCAAATTGCTCTATCCAGGCTCTGTCTTGATTCTGTTACTGATACCATAAGCATAGGTAAGACTGAGTCGCCTGGTTTGAAAGAAAGTGGCAGGTGGATGATAATAAACACATCTTACCATTTATTTTCTTCTCAAATATTTTCAGTGGGTCCTGATCACTGTGGAATAAAATCTGAATTTCTTAACGTGCACTTAGGGCATCTTCTAACAATCTAATGCAAAAATCCTTTTTTTTCCCTCCCACTCTTATTCCATAGAAAGCTTGTGCCCTTGTCAAAATATCCTTTTCGCGTTTCCAGAATACCTGTAAGTTCCATGACACTTTCCCTTATTTATGGTGTATTTCCTTGCCTGGTGTGTCTCCATCTTCACTCTTCTCTAAGGCCTTCCTTATTTAATGACCTAAAATACCATAGATAAAACAAATGAAATAAAGACGAAAATGCCAATCGATTTAGCCACAAAAAGTTCATTGATGGCCTTTGCCTGACCCATCTCAGTAGCACTTCAGAAAGAATAGCCAGATGGCTGAGGTAAAGGAGTGAGTACAAGACTGGAAACTGAAGATATCAAGTACAGCTTGAGACCTCGTGACCGATAGGAGAGGGCAAAGGGAAGGGGAGCCAGAGATGAGCATAGGTTAAGTATTTTTCTTTTGTAAATTGAAAACAACTGAGCTTGTTTAAAGACTGATTCAAAAGAGCCAATGGAGAAGATAGTAGAGATACAGGAATAAGGTTATTGATGGACCAAATACCTGAGAAGGTGGGAATGGAAGGTTATTGATGGACCAAATACCTGAGAAGGTGGGGAATGGGTTGGAGCTAGAACATTGGTGGGGATCATCCTCAGACAGGACAACACATCTTTACCACTGTTACAGAATAGGGAGAAAATATAAATCCAGATACATATAAATTACTGGAAACAGAAGAAGTTAAACTTTCCACTTGGTTGCCTCTGTTTTTGTTTTCTTTAGTAGGTTTTTTCCCCCAGTATTGTTGAAAGTGAGAAGTCAGAAGAGTAGGTTCCTTTTGGAGAGGAGAAAAAATTTCAAACATTTTTGTAGGGGATTGGAGGAGGCAATGCTTAAAGAAATTAAAGCTTTCTCAGGCAGTGTCAAGAGCCCAACTGATGTTGGAAACCATAGATTTATGTAGTGCTAATCTGAACAGGTGTGATGATTGCTCTGCAGAAGTGCTCATAACTGTTAGCATCCCAGATATAGAAGCCAGAGAGGCAGGCAGTGCAATCCATTTAGGACATGGTTTTGCTAAAATGGAAAGTAAAGGAGAAAAGAAGTTGATAACTTTGGTGAGAGTGGTAGAAGCAGTGGACCCTAGGGGGGAAAGAATAACAATTCAAGAATGCAGGGCACTGGAAAAAGGGAACACCTGATATACAAATCAGGTAAAATAACAGATAAAAGAAGTAAAGAACCAAGAGACCTCGAATATATATATTATGTGGTCAAAGAACAGAAAGTCTGAATGCAAGTTTTCAGAAATAAAAGTTTCAAACTCTGAAAAGTTCTAAGTACTGAGTTCTTATTGCCAAAGTTGGAAGTGTATTCTAAAGAGAAGTTGAAGATGAACGGAGTTGAGAGCTCAAGTAACTTAGAGGCTGGATGCGAACTGGAGCAGTCACATGGAAACTATACTCTCAGGATGGTGGCAAGATTTTAGATTTTAGTGTAGAGGAAATTAGATAGCTAGACATCAGAGTTTCAATGAAATTCTAGAGGAGTTTGACTAAAACAAGGAGCTGAATAACGAGAGTCCCAGGTGAGCAGATTTGCAGCCATTAGAAGAAATTAATGAAACCAATAACCAATCTCCTTCTTAACTTTGAGGTGGCATTGTGGGAGTATCAGGTTCCCTCAGAGTTCCAAGGAGGCAGCTGGGTTTTGGTTAATACCCAAGAGTGGACACAATGTGCTAAAAATGTTTCTTGTAATGAGCGGCCCTGATGGTATAAGAGAAAGATTTCAGGAAGAGGAAGGACAATCAAATCCTATATCTTCATTTAAAGCAGAGAATAGAATAGGATTAAGGAAGGGGATAGATTTCCAAGGGGGCATTGATTTGGGCAGTGATCCTGCATGCATCATCCCCACATGATAAATGAGGGCACTGAGGATTAGATAAGTCAAGAAATGTATCCAAAGTTACACAACTGAATGCAGTGAAAACAGACTGGAACTAAGTCAGTGTACTTCTAGACACATAGCTTGCGCTGTGCTGGGGAGATTAAGCCTCAAGTTCTCAAGAAAATGCTAGCATTAAATTCTTTAGCACAGAGCACATTGAGGCTGTGGAAGAATTCAAAGATCGGGGTTCTGCACAATAGATCAAAGATGGCCAAGGACCAAGTAAATGCAGATTCTGGAGCTGTACTACCTGCATGCAAATCCTGATTCTTTAGCTGTCAATTACTTCATCTTTCCGCATCATACTTTCCTCATTGTACTTTCATATGGTTGCTGTCAGGATTTATTGAATTAATATCTAAGAGATAAAGAATATGCCCAGCGTAGGGTAAGCACTAGATAAGTGTTAGCTTGTTGGGTTTTCTGACACAATTCTTATTTCAATATTTGCCCAGATGACACAATAAAATATTCTATCTCCATTTGCTTGATTTGAGGTTTAGGGGGAAAAAATCCTTGTAGCCCAGATTTTGTGTGACAGGAGACAATGCTATGTAATTAGAACAGAATGGAATATGGAGCCAGTCATTGAAGGCTGAGCTCAAACCCTTACTTTACCTCTTACTATCTATGTGAGCTTCAGAAAATTATTTACCTTCTCTGAGCCTCAATTTCTTATTCTGTAAGAGAATAAATGAAAATTCTTCCCTTGTAGGATTATGGAAAAGATTAAATGAAAAAATGAATGCCTGAAATTTACAGACAAAAAGTAGACAATTTAACAAGTGGTATCTATTAATATCAGCATTCAACAAATTTGTAAGATGAATATTGTCTTAGTTTGCTAGAGTGCTATGACAAATACCAAAAACTGGTTTTGGCATAAACAGTGGGAATTTACTGTTTCACGGTTTGGGAGGCTAGATGGCTTGCTTCCTTCCAGGCTTGCTAACACTCTGGTGCTAGCTTGTCGCAATCCTTGGAGCTCCTCAATTTTCCTGGCATATGGGTCCTTTCTCTTATGGGTCCCCACTGACTTCCTGCTGCCAGCTCCTCCCCAGGCTTTCTCTGACTATGGCTTCTGGTTTCTTTCTTTTTATAAGACCTCAGATTAAGACCTCACATCATTCAGTGGTTAACAACATAACCACACTCAACTTAAATAACATCTTCAGGGTTCCTATATACAATGAGTTCACACCCATGGGACGCAGTTTAAGATTAAGAACATGTCTAAATTAGGGTACAGAATTCAAACTACCACAAATATTTTCTGCTTAATACCCCAAATTTGCCACTATTCAATAAAACCCTGTCACCTAATCCCCGAATATTTTGCCACACATCACCAATGAAATGGACTATTTAGTACTAAACATCTACTGAGAGTTGAAATAATTAAGATGCAACAGTCATCACTATATACACGTCAACTCTTCACTCCCCCACAAAGACCACTAAATCTTCTTAATCAAACAAAGTTGAGTTTATTAAACTTACTGCAGCAAGGGAGATCACTACCTTGATAAATTCCTAGCAGAGTCTAAAAAGAGGGAGAAAATGGAAAGGTTTTTATGAGGTTTTGGAGTCTGGGCTCAAGTAGTTTAAGATGGGGCTTTTAAAAGGATACTAGTTAGACCTGGGCAAAGCTGGTGACATAATAGTTCTGAGTTGGTGGACACATCAAGACAAGGGTCTTAAAGGAAGTCTTGATGATCTAGTTTTACCTGACAAATATGCTGTTTTCCTGACAAGTAGACTATTGTCCTTTTTAGATAACTATTTGCCCGGATGGGCACAATGTTTGCCCAGATAAACAGGTTTACGCAAATTTCCTGAAGCAAACTGCAGTTATTTCACAATGAGCAGTCTATTCCTGAATATGAATTCCCAGAGCTAACAGTTATGTTGGCACAGATGGTCTCAGTTCTCACAGAGATGACCAAAAGGAGTAAAGATCCTGCTTGAACAATTTCCCCCAGAACAATATAATTGCTTGTGAGGAATAAGAAATAAGAAATTGTATTACAAACTCTAACACATTATTTAGTTCTTAAACTTGAGGCAAATGGTTTTCTTTACTTCACAATTTGATCTCACAACCATAAGTCAGGTCTCTAGAAATAAAAGGAAAACAGACTTGATATCATTCATCTCCATGGCCCACGACCATCAGTTGTTGGTTATTCTTGCAGAAAAACTTTTCCCTACGGAAGAAAAGCATTTCCAAAGTGAACTTCTCGTAAATGCTCTTCCTGTCCATCACAACCCCCTGTGTTGCTTGGACTCTACAGCTCTAATACAAGAAAGCTTCTCGGCAAACCTGCCATTCCTTCTCCTTACTTTGAAGCAATTTCTTTGAAAGCTGGCAGGAATCATTTCTCTAACTCATCCCTCTCCCTGGAGCCATTTCTCTTAGTCTTTCTCTATTCTCCTACCTCTATTTATAGGAGATGTTTGCCTCCTCCTTTGCACTCAATCACCACATTTCTAAAAGTATTTTATCCTCTTAGCTTTCATAATGAAAATGTTAAATTTTCCACAGAGGACGTGCCCTGGAGGGGAGTTTTGCTCACACCCTAAAATAGATGTCAGTTAATATTTAGACACAATTAATTAACAGTGAACCCTAAGGCAAAGTTTGCTGTTAGGAAAATTAGACCATATCCCTGATTAAATGAAGGGCTGCTTGCCTGACCAAGTCAACAGATGTTCTGTTAGCAACAAAGGCTGGCATCACGTGTTTGGTGGGTGGGGACATAGATTAATTAAGAATATTTAAAGTATATGGCTGAAAGAGCATCGGACTTTCTCAAATTGTAGCCAACATTTCCCTACCTTCTGAATTTCTCTTCATACAGTTCCTCCTTTATCCTATATCCTACCTTTCAAATCACAATACTATAAAAAGTCTCAAGATCTCTGAAAAAGCTCTTTAACTTATATCAAGGTCTTCTCGGACTTTCCTTAAGTAATTCAGCCTATAGTGACTTGGACATTTTCTTGCAGCCATGTTTATTGAGAATTTTTTAACATGCTTACGTTCATTTTTGTGCCTCAGTAACTACATAAGCATGGATATGGTTGAATCGAATGATGGACTGTTTTGTTTTGACATTGTAAATAATATGAAAATGTATATGAAATAGAATGTACTGTTTACACTGTAGTAATTAAGATTTACTCAACCCAAGAATGTTTGTTTTTTCTTTATTTTGGATTAAATCCCTTTATAGAGTTTATTTCTTAATCAATTTATTTAATAAATATGTAATAAATGCCTTTTGCATTCCAGCTACTCTGCAGGATTAAAAAATAAACTTAAAAGGGTCCCACTGATAGGAAAATGAAATGTTTTATGTTAGGATGGAAACACTTTTTCCTCCAGATGTGGAGTAAGCCCCATGCCTAACACCACACCTCTCATTCACTCATATTGAGCTTGAAAGGACAAACTGGGAGTACATAGCCCACCCCTTTACTTGCCCTTTATCTTGAGACCCAGCTGCTCTCCATGTTGTAAGCTTTATAGGCTTGCTGGAAGTTCATTGTCAGACTGCTCAGTCCCTAACAGAGTTGGCTGATGGTTCTGTTTGCCTATTCCAGGGCGCTTTTCACTGGGAAGGTAACTGTCTAATTCTGGAGTTCAGTATTAGAAACCCGCCTACCCACGGTCTCAGCATTATCAATTGGTTCAAAACTCTGATGGGAAGAATACTATTTAATTGATCTACACTTGAACTACAATAAAGTAGAGAAATAACTATGATAAATTTTTAAGATTCAAAGAGCTCAAGAGAAATGCAGAAAGGAGCAATTATTTCCAATTGGGGCACGAGCCAGTTGCAGTGAGAGAGAATCAAGGAAGATTTCTTTAGACAGTAAGCTTAGGGATAGCAAGGGTCTTGTCTGTTTTGGCTCACGTTTTATTCCCAGCATAAAACTGATAGATTGAAAATGTGCTTGTTGAAATTTCTTCACTTAAGCAGTCTTGAAAACTCTAAAACTAATTGAACTAGTTTTCTATTAATCTAATTTTAGACATTTACTCTGTATTTAGTTCCCTGAAAGATATTAACCAGACCTTCTCAGTTTTGCTTACAGGAATAAGGTAACATCTCAAAGCAAAACCAGACAGAATGGTATAAATCTGACCTTTTCTCAGAGATAAAAAGCTTGATATCCTTGAGCAGTTGTCTCAGAAAGAAGCCATGAAGGCCTTGCACCTGCACAAAATATCTAAATTGTGGTTTCTTAGGCATGGAAATCAAGGACAAGTTGGATGTGCTTGAGACAACATAGGACTGAGAAATTGCACGTACCCTCTTCACAAGACCTCTGGCATCACTTGTTGGTTTTTTCCACCTGTTTTTCTTCCCCTCTACCCCTCTCCGTTTGCCTATAAAATCCCTAGTTCTCATTCTCACTTTGAACTGGTTTTGGGAAGATTCCCCCAGTTCCTTGCTTGTGCACTCTCAATAAATCACCTTCTCACTAAGAGATACGTTAGTCTTTTGTAGCAATGGATCAGAAGGACCTGTCTATTGGAAAGAGCCGTCTTTATGGTAACAAAACCATGGTGAATGACTTCATGAGAAAGATGAAGTCTTGAACAAAGAGCAGGTTTAAGAATAGGGAGATAAAGAAGGAAGGATAAAGAGAGGGGGATCTTTCGGCAGAGAAGGAAAAATGGACAGATGTGTAGAAATACATGTTTCTCCTAATAATTGAACAGAGCAAAAATGTTCACTTAATCAAAATTTGTTGTCTACAATGAAAGCATAAAATTTATTTAATGCAGAAAATGCAGTTACCTTAATTTTTTTTCCTCACAGTAGCCTTGGACATCCCTATTATTTACCCATTTAAGTAAAGCAATGTGAAAAAGATTGCTGCATGCTGCAGAACAGTAAAACAAGAAGGAAGTCAATTTTTTATGATATACTCTAAATGTGGCAGAAATCCCTAAACAGCATTCCCAGCACTCTATAAACTGTTTCAATAAACTATAAACTTAAAGTCCACCATATTTATACTGCTATGACCACTAAGATTTGCCAGACTAAAAGCAATTTTGATGACAAACGTTGTAGCTGGGTTTACTAAAAAAGGTATTGGGAAATATTAAATTACCATTTTTTCCAGATACATTTCCACATCTAGCTTCATTTCAGAATGAAGTGACCATCATATCTTCTGCCCCAATTTCTCCTAATTTCACATTCAGCAAACAACTTGATCCAGGAACTTCTGCCCACTTTCTTATTATGCCGAATTATGGTACAGCATGACACTTCCTGAAATAACACAACAGCAAACCTTGTTTTGTTCTGCAGAGTTATGAGCAACAAGCCTCTGAAACCGTGATCAACAAAAACTTTATTTTACTTATTTGTTGCTCTTTTTTTAAAAACAACAACAACAGCATTTTTGAAAGAATAAGAAATGATCTCTCTGAACAACAAAAGAACCAGCAGCTCCACTTATATTTTAAGCCTAAGGAAAGTTAGAAGCCAGAAGAGAATATGAGTGGCAGGACACATACAGTCGACCTTTAAAGGTTTGATTTCTGTTTTAAGTTCTGCAAACGCCCCCGGCTTTCCCACACATAAAATAAAATAAATGACTTATGTTCAAATGTGGCCTTCGCCCTCCACCCTAACACCAAACACCATGAGGAAAAAAAAAATTAGGGGTGGCAAGGCGACACGTCTATAAAGATATGAATATCCATCCCACTGTACCAGCAGAATCAAAGATGAAGCTCGGAGATTTGCACTTGGTGGAGAATCACAATGTAGTGTGATGATTCTTAAGCATGGGGGTCAGATTCAGACAGCGTTTTCCTGCAGAACTGGTGAAGAAACTGCCATTCCCACTACTTCAGATCACCCTTCTTGAAGCCCCTACCAAGAGCCTGCTCTTGACATGGACATGAGTCCAAGTAAGGTGGAATCACTTTGATCTGTGATATTTGTTTCATCTGAAGTAGAGGTCCTCGGATCATTAATACACTGGCTGTGTCCACACAGCACTATTAGGCAATGCTGAATTAAAGAGGTTATCTGGCAAATTGGGAGGGAAAAAGTCTAAAATATTTAATGAAGAAGAAATGGCCTTGGTGATAGCTGAAAGGTATAGATAATTCACTCAATTTTATATTTTAATTCTAGTAGATAAGTTTATTCTGTGCTCAAATGCACACCTTAGTTCATTACTATTAAAGAAAGATCTTCGGGAATGGAATATGAGACAATTTCTGCCATCTTCAATATTCTGTTCTCACTAGTGTTCACTGCAGAAAGAACAGCTGAAGAAAGCAGGAATTAGCGTGGATTCTCATTATCAATTCAAAATCCTGGGTATGGAGAATGACTTTTGATATCTACTAAAACCATGAAATTCATACAGCCAAATGGGTTTGCATTCTTAATAAAGTTACTTTTGAATCAGTGAGCAATAGACAATATCAAGTAATAAAAATGACCAAAAAACACATGAAATAATATTCAAGCTCACTAGTTAAATATCAAATATCAAATTAAAATGACACACAATAGCACAGTTTACAAATTGGCAAAGATGAAAAATGAAAGAAAGAAGAAAGAAAAAGAAGGATAATACCAAGTAATGACAAAGCTTCCTGGACTTTTACACAGTGGTTCAGAATGTAAACAACTGCAGCCTTTCTGGAAGGAAATTGGCCAAGCTAGAACTAAGGTTCTAACAATGTGCATGCTCTTTGTTTCAGTGACAGCACTACCGAGGTTTGTTCTAGATTGGCTAATTAATTAATTAATGCAAAGATTTAGCTTCAAGATCATTTTATCATTCATTTATATTATGGCAAAATTTGAAAGCAAATGTTCTACACAAAAATAAAGATCAGTTAAATAATTTGTGTTAATTCCATATACTAGAATACTAACTCTGAAAAAGTATATACGTATATATATTTATATAAAATATATTTATGGATTCATAAAAAGATCACAACATATATGGCTGGGAACAAGTCATTTTATTGAAAAGTACCTAAAAACAACCTCTTTTGCATGTTTTGGAAGGGTATATATGGCCAAAATGTTAACAGATTTACTTCTGGGGGTAGAATTTTAAATATTTTTTGTTTTTGCAATAAATTACATGTAATATAATTTTTTTTTAATTATACTTAACAGCTCAAAAGCAATGAAGCTTTGTGGATAAGTTAAAGTAAGGAGCAGAGAAGTAATCTGTGCCCCTCACATCATGAAGTGCATCAAGATATTTGCTTAAGAGTATGTGACCGTAACCCGAAATATCTGTATGAGATACAAAATACAGGCCCCTTCTGGTAAGTAGTTATTTTGTTCTTCAACATAAAATTTAGGAAATTTCATACTTTTCATTAGGAATCTTTAGTCAAGATATCACTAATATGGAGCTTAGCCCAATCACTTGGGAACAAGAGCCCAAGTCTCCTCACATGTGTTTTGGATTTAATGCTAATCTACATTGCATAGTATTTTCAGTAACAGTTCATAAACATTGATGGAATTCCATTGACTTTCCTAAGTAAAAGATGTCATATAAATTCATAAAGATGATAATGACTTGCAGTTATTTAAAAAACACATTTCTTTTCCTTTTTAATTCTTTTTCCCCAAAGTATTTTCAGTGCCCTTAACAAAAGCAGAGGTTTTGCCTGAATTATCAGGATATTGCCACACTTGCAATCTTTGCTTTGACAGTAAATATCTGACATATAGGGCTTGCTCAAGGTTGTTTAAAAATGAAGGGAATGCCATGAGGGGAATACAGACATTCTGACTCATTCAAGTATACCTCTCATTATATATTCATTCATTTATCCATCCATTATGGCAACACAGTTGAGTTTGTAAGAACCATTTTTCCTGATTGAGATCTCCTCCTCTTCCTCTGGTAGTTGATGCACTCCACAGTCCTATTTCTGTACATATAGCTGTCCCCCTTTCTCTTCTTGCCTCTGAGTTGGTGTATCTTCAATTTCACAATATTTTTAGTTTTGAAATGATAACTAAATTTCAAATCACATACTAACTTTATTTGCAGTGGCCAGATTTAAGAAGGATTCTATGGGGGGAAAAAAGATAAAGTCTGACCCTGTAACCTAATTCATTTGGAAAAACTGCCATAATTGATTAACAATGTCCACCATTCATAAAATGAGGAAGGGAGGGGGGGAAAGACCAATAAATTTTCTGCGTAGCCATTTCTAGTTTGATCCTGCACTTTCTTCTGTTTCTTGTATCACCCAGCAATACCACTTCTAGGGATATACCCAGAAGAACTGAGAGCATAGCAGCATTTTCACAATTGCCAAAAATTAGAAACCACCCAGGTGTCTATCAACTGATGAATGGATAAACAAACTGTGGTGTATACACACGATCGAATATTATGTAGCATTATGAAGAAATGAAGTTGTGAAGCATATGACAACATGGATGAACCTGGAGGACATTAGGTTGAGTGAAGCAAGCCAGGCACAAAAGGGCAAATACTGTATGATTAAGCTATTATGAACTAAATATATTGTGTAAACTTAGAGTTAATAATTAGAATATAGGACACCAGAAAATAGAAGGAGGGTAGAGAATGGAAAGCTGAGGATTAATCTGTGCAGAATTGGTTAAAAGGTTGTTTGTAAATCTTTGGAAATGAATAGAAATGGTTAAAGCTTATCATGGTGTTTATAACTAGCAGTGTTATTGTATGGGTATGACAGTGGTTGAAAGGGAAAGTCTAAAAACTGTAACATGGGACTGTATAAGACAGTAAAACCTCATGTAAAACACGAATATGGGGGATATTGCATATATAAGACTGTTTTTACAAAATAAAATACAAATATACTAGAGAGAAGGAAAAAGAATAGCAACTATGTACAGCAGGTAAGGCATAGAGAGATTGAGACATGATGAGTTTTGTTTGTTTATTTGTTTGTTTATTATTATTATTGGAATAACGAAAGTGCTCTGGGAATGATTGGAGTGATGAATGCACAAATATGTGATTATACCAAATATCATTGATTGTATGGATTCGGATGGATTTTTGCTTTATTAATATGTAAGAATAAAATTGATTTGTTAAAAAAAATTATCAATCATTTTTAAAGATTAATCATTTTATTAATCTATAGAAGAGCCCTCTCCCAATATGACACATATCTCCCCTCTCAAAACAACCCCTTCCTAAAACTCTCTCTTATTTCAGTCTCTTTCCTTAAATCTTAAACCATTCATTCCATTATGTGTGTACCATTACCTAAATGTTCTTGATGCCAAGAGACACCATCAGGGTATAAACCAGACCAGTGAGATGCCAAAATCAACCATACTCAAAAATCCAGGAAGATGGCAGACTAGAAAGACACAGGACTCTCTTCTCTTCCAGAAAAATAGCTAGAAGACAGGCAGAAATGGCCTGGAAAAAATTCTTCTAGGGTTTAGGACACCACCCAGAAGAGAGAGAGGGACAAAGAAAAGAATCATAACAGCAAAACTGTGAGTTAAAAACAGTAGCTGAAACTGCTGGCACCCCTGCCCACGCTATAAACACTTTTGAATTCTCAGGCCTTGGGGCCAGCACCTACAGACAAAGGGGGCCGTAGGGATCAACCTTCTCAGGAAAGGGGAGAGAAAGGGACACGGCCTAAGGCTGACTCAGCTTTTGACCCACAAATTTGGTCTGCTGTGTTCCACGAGGCCTTCAAGGCCAGGTGGGGCCACGCTATTGTTTGCCTTGGGAGCGGCTCCGGACTAAAGAGTTCTGGGACTAAAAAGATCTGACCCTGTCAATCACCCTTTCTGCTGACCAACTCTGTTTGTTGAGGATGCAAAGAAGAGTAGAATTATTTCCAACCCAGAAAAGGGAGGGGGCTGCCAGCAAAGATTGGAGAACTGTCTCTGAGAAAATCTGAATTACGAACCTCTTAGACTCCACGCAGGATCCTCTATCACCTTGATCCCATATGTGTTGTAAGCAAACACACTCCAACCAGGCACTGGACTGAGAGGACTGCCAAAGAGTGCCACCTGCTGCAGACCAAGAAAAGTACATGTGAGGAAATCAAAAGTAAATAAATAAGAGAGGTTTTTTTGGTCTTTACAGCCTCCCTCTCCAAGGCCCTAAGAAGTGGGTCTGCAACCCACTACTGGGTTCAGGGCCCAGATTTGAGAAATTAACAGGGACAATCCTAAAGACCAAGAACACGTTGAATCAAGAAACAGGAACAGTAGAAACACACAGGCTCCTGCCACTAAATCCCTACAAAAGAGAGAGAAATTGAGCATTAGAGTAAACTCACCATCCTAATCAAATGCCTAGAAATCAGCAAAAAATTATGAGCCATACTAAGAAAATGTAAGAAATGGCCCAAGCAAAAGAATATACCAAAGCTCCATGTGATGGTTAGGTTCATGTGTCAACTCAGCCAGGTAATTGTGCCCAGTTGTTTGGTCAAACAAGCACTGGGCTAATTGTAATACTAGGACATTTATGGACTTTAGCCATCAGTGAGTTTACTGCATAGATGGCTGATTACATCTACATCAACCCGGGAGATTGCTGTCAGCAATGAGTGACATTTTATCCAAACAGTTGAATGCCTTAAAAGGGGAAGTGATTTCAGCATTCAGAGAGAATTTCCCAGCTTGTCTTTGGACAGCCAACATCTCTCAGGAACTCATAAAGGACCTCCATCGGACTTTCATTGGAGTCCTGGTTTGCAACCTGCCTGCGGAATCTGGACTTGTGCATCCCCAGGGTCACGTCAGAGAATTTTATAAAATCTCATACTATTTACAGGTATCTCCTGTTGATTCTGTTTCCCTAGAGAACCCTGATTAATACACTCCAGAAGAGACACAGGATTTGAGACAACTAATCAATGAGATACACACAAATTTCCAAAATCAAGTTAATGAGTTGAAAGACAATATGGCTAAAACAATAAAGAACATTAAGAAGACATTGAGCAAACACAAAGAAGAATTTGAAAACCTGAATAGAAAATAACAGAGCTCATGGGAATAAAAGACACAATAGGTGAGAACAAAAGCACATTAGAGGCATACAACAGCAGACTTGAAATGATAGAAGAAAGAATAAGTGATACCAAAGACAGAACAGCTGAAATTGAAGAGAAAAGAACAGAGAGAAAAAAAACAGAAAAAATTGAGCAGAGGCTCAGGGTGTTGAACGATAATATGAAACATAACAACATATGTGTCATGGGAGAGCCAGATGGAGAAGAGAAAGGAAAAGGGGCAGAAAGAGTATTTGAGGAAATAATAGGTGAAAATTTCCCAACTTTCATGAAAGAAAGTTAATCAAAAAGAACTTACATGTCCAAAAAGCATAGCATACCCCAATAAGAATAAATCCAAATAGACTTATTCCAAGACATATATTACTCAGAATGTCAAATTTCAAAGATAAAGAGAAAATTCTGACAGCAGCAAAGGAGAAGCAAACCATCACATACAAGGGACACTAAGTAAGACAGTGTAGATTTCTCATCAGAAACCATGGAGGTGAGAGGACAGTGTTATGATACAATTAGGACACTGAAAGAAAAAATTGCCTGCCAAGAATTGTTTATCCAGCAAACTGTCCTTCAAATATGAAGGTGAGTTTAAAATATCCACAAATAAACAGAAACTAATAGAGTTCATAAAAAAGAATCTACTTTTTCAGGAAATATTAAAGGAAGCCTTAGAGCCTGAAAGAAAAAGGTAGGAGAGAGAGGCTTGGAGGAGAGTATAGAAGAAAGAATAGCATAAAGATAATCAAAAAGAGTAAAATGAGAGACAAAAATAAGATAGGACATATGAAAACTAAAGAATGAAATGGTGGAAGTTAATACTGCATTTACAGTAATATCATTCAATGTGAATGGATTAAACTCCCCAATTAAAAGATATAGGCTAACAGAATGGATTAAAAAAACATGAGCCATCCATATGCTGCCTAAAAGAGACTCACCTTAGACCCAAGGATACAAACCGGCTGAAAGTGAAAGGTTAGGAAAAGATACTCCACGCA
>JAQZBX010000202.1:0-44199 GCA_029593785.1 Cabassous unicinctus
CTCTTTATTGACATTTTAAAAATTTGGCAATCATTTAAAATCTCTATTGGTTCTTGTTTCAAAATTTTTAATTTGCAGAGCATTCTCTTGTTTTTGTGAGCCATATATTCTTCAATCTCTCTCACACTAATTAAAGAGGTTTTTATTTTTATTTTTGGTTCCAGGGGCCAGGGATTGAACCCAGGACCTCGTATGTGTGAAGCCGGCATTTAACCACTGAGCCACAACAGGTCCCTGAGTTGGTTTTTTCATTTGTTTTACTTGTTGTTTGTTTTTGGTTTTTCAGGAAGCACAGGGAACTGAACCTGGGAGCTCCCATGTGCGAGGCAGGCACTTAACTGCTTGAACCACATCTGTTCCCCATAATTGGAGAGTTTTGTTGGTGGTGGTGGTAGTTTGTTTTAAGTGTATTTTAGTTCCTGAATTATTTTCAGTTTTTGGCTTCTTCTTTTGTTTTAAGTTGCTGGGTTTTTTTTATTTTTCCCCTCAACTATTTGATGATTCTTGTTTCCTTTTACGAGTGATGCAGTACACACTGCTGGAGAACCCTGGTACCTGTACGGGGCCTACTGACTGGCTGGTGGTGAGAGATCTGTTATTGACACAAACCCTAGGCCTCCTAGAGCTCTCAGAGAGATATCTCTTTGGAGGAAACCTGAATAGTAGATACCTGACAGCAACATGGGAGAGGGTGAGAAGATTAGCTGAGCTTACACAGATTTTCAATCACTCTTATAACTTTTAGTCCCATCTCTAATATATGCCTTTCTTGGTGCCTGGCTTTTCCAAGCCCAAGCTCCTCCTTGGGATTCCCAGAACAGATTGTGGGTCTATACAACTTATCCTTTTTTATACTTTAGCAATTATTTTTAATAGAATCTCAGCAGGGAATGGAGATAAACAGTGGTTTAAAAACTTGAACCAGAAATTTATAAACATTGTTTTCAAAGTACTTTTCAATTCATTTAGAGGACAAAAGGAGGTCTCCATAAAGGCAAAATTCCCATAATGTAATTTCAACAATAAACAAGATTAAAAGCCTCCAAGAAATTCAGTAGAAACTTCACATTACCAAATGTGAAAAATAATATCTTAAAGTTTGCTCATTTTCAGGACTGTTTCCATTTCAACAATTGTCATCTATAGTCTTTTAGTTCTGTTAGTAGTGGTTCCTATACACAAATTTTTCCTTTTGAGATTTCTTTCTGAAACTTAACCTGACATGGTCTAAAGTGTACTAGATGAGTATTCATAGAAGTGAGTACTAGTCCTGGCTTTGCCCAGCCATAGTGGGATTATGGATGAGATATTTCAGCTTTCAGGATTTCTAGTTCCTCCATCATTATGTGAGAGGCTGACTAGGTAGAATCTATGTTTTCTTCAGGCTCTGTGATTTTGTGGTTCAAGACAATATATTTTATTCTTCTAAATATATTATTGCTAAATTTTTCAATGCAATTCTTAACACTGAAGAGAATAGAGATTTTATCTGAATCTACTTGCTTCTTTCTTCCTACACTGCTATTATCTTGGTCCAAGCCACTATATTCTTTTGCCTCTCTGTAACCAATCTCTGTATAAACTGGGAGAGAGCTTCTTGAACTACAACTCAAATTATGCCCTCCCCTACAAAATCTCTTCAGTTTACTTAGAATAAAGACCAACTCCTGAAATCCATGATCTAGCCAGTGTCTAATTCTGCATCCTTATCTCAGTCATTTGCAGTTACTTATGTTTGCTGAAACCATAGTATGCATTCTTTCCTGCCTCTGCTCTTGCTTCTGCCAAGACTGCTCTCTTTTCCACATTTCCCATGGCTAGCTCCGGTTTCAACCTTCAGGATAGCTTGAAAGGCATTTCTTCAGAGAAACCTTCTCCCTCTTTTCATTCCCTCTCCCAGCCCATTGTTTCCTTGATCACACTCTTCATAATCTCTAATGATTTGTTTGTTTGTTGAGGACAAATATCAGGTCTCTCTTGTTGATCACTGTAGCCCTGTTGCCTGGCTTCATGTCTAGAATATAACAAGTGTTCGATTAATATTTGATGAATGAGGAATAGGCATTAAAATGAGTGATTTCTATATAAAATGGGCTGTTGTATTTTATTTAAAAAAAAACGATAATTGGTTATATGGAATACAACTAAACACTATGGTGCAAAGAAATAAAAACAAAAGCAAGTTACAAATTATATTTTTCCCTTGTGTATTTTTATATTCACACACATTAAGTAAAGCCTACTTTTATTCAGATTTTCGAGGCTGACCTTGCTTAAAATTGGAAGCATTTTTAGAATAATTTATGCATCCAGAAAAGGGTACAATGCTCTAGTGATGCAAGGCCCTTGAAGGCAGAGTATCATGTAAAATATTCATGAATCTTAAGAGCAAGAGACATCAGATTTTCTGTTGTATTTTAACACTGGATTTCTGTACAAGGGAGTTGTAAAATGCAAGAATATGAGAGAAGATAAATATTTAGGACTTTGAGGACCCGTAAAGTGAATTCATCCCTCTCTAGTTTTGCAGCCATTGCCTCTTAAATGTGTGTGTATGTGTGCGTGTGTGTTTTCTCGCACTGGGTCGTATTTGAAGTCTCCATATAATCATTATGAAAAATAAAAATTATGATTCAATAGAAATTTGACTATTCCTATGTGGATAAGCCTGGGATTTTCACTCCTTTTTGACCTTTGAAATTAAGATGCTTTTTCTTCACTTATTTTGTATGAAAAAGATAAGCTGGGGGATAAAGTCTTTATTGCTGCATACGTTTTTATAAAGAATTTTGAATTCCTCTGAATAGTATTTCTTTCTGTAGAAATATAAACATCCATCCACATTCAACTGTATGCTTTATAAGACACTCATATTCTGAGGCGTTCAAATAAGGTGCAATGATCTCTCAGAGCACTTTATGTTGAAAACAGCTGCTAAAAGACAAATGGATAATAATATTAGAAACCTTCCCATATGTACAGATATATTACTATTTTTCAAAAGTCACTGATTCCTAATTTTTAAATTCTTCATCAGAAAGATAATTATTTAGTACAATTTCTTGAAATATGTTATATTAAGCACACCAAGTTCTTCAAAGCCTTTGCAAATGTCTTCTGCCACCCAACTCATGTCAGTCTCCTTAAATTTTAGGTTACTGATAAACATGAAAAAAATGGAATTACAAAATGTATAAATCTAGAAATAATTCAAGTGATAATATATTTACTTTGTGATGTTCTTGAACACTGAATCGATAGAATATGATAATAAGCAAGAAACATCTGAATAACATCTTGCTTGATCATTCTTTTTGAAAAACCTGGACCATATTTTTCTTTCGGAGAAGTAGCTGGAGCATTGTCTGAAATTAAAAATGGGGGCCTTTCCCGAGCAATAATTATAGGTAAAGTACACAGTGATCCCTGTTGCAATGCAGAAGCCTTACATTTGCTCTGTGTATAAATCAGATGTAGGAGATAATAGGAAGGTTATATCCATACACCCCGTCTCACCACACCTCCGTTGTGGCTGGTTTTCGAATTCAGAAGAACCATTTTCACTGTCATCACTGTCACAAATGGGGTAATTATAAACCTTAATTTTGCTACATGGCTAAAGATTCCATAAAAATAAAATATCATGGGGAGAAAATGACTGTAAACAGATATAAGTCATCATACACAGCCTAAATATAATCAGAAATACCACATTAGGTAAAAGCATCCCAGTTACCTTGAATGTAAAATTAGTGGGTTTATTTCAACCTTGAAACTTTATGACTTCCTTGAGTATTTGTAGAAAACTATTTTTATAATTGTATAATTAAAATCAAAGAGAAAATTATATTTGGCACCCAAGTTCATGTTACTAATCACATTACTACTAAATTTTTGGAATGTGTCATGGTCAGATTTTTGTGTTGGAATGAGAAGAAGTAGTACTGCAGTGCTTCTGGAAACTGATTTCTTTGTGCCTCTTCAGCACATTACTCTAAAGCAACTTTCCTTCCTTTATCTCACGATTTCTCATTTTTTTCTTCTTCTCAGATCTTTCTCTATATTTATTCTTTTTGTTTCTCTTCACCCTAATCACAGCACAAAAGTGATGCATAAGGAAAGAAAAGATTGGGGAAATAATTGTGTCATTGCTGTCTCATTACAAACATGAATTTTACTCATCAAATACTGTCCTATAATTTAGTGACCATGAAAATTATTTATTTTCAGGGTAAAATATCTTCCTAACTCATTTGAAACCTGCAGTATTCGATGTTGTGGTTTTATATGAAATCTGAAGTTTCCTGAGAGAATCTCAACAGATTTTTAGTATATTAATGTCAGAGAGATTTGAACAGACTAGGATAAGCCTTGGATAAATGCTAAAATGTTACGAACCTGTCAAACCTCTTTACTGTTCTGTTTAATCATTTAAAAATAGTAATTACTAAGTTTTGATAAATAATATTCCTGCAGTGAATTTACTGAACTGATATTGGTGTACTTGCTGTCCAATTTTCCTCCCTGGACCTCTCAGGGATACATCTTCGTTACTACTGCTAACTCAGTGCCTGTCTCTTCCTCCAGTCACCACTTCACAAAGCTATCTATGGTGTGCAACTGTCCTTTAAGGACCTTCACTAGCTACCACACAGCTTTCACATTGACTTTCCACTAGATTTCTGCTTGTTTTCACACCATCTCCCTCCATCTAGATAGATGGCTTCAAGAGTAGACTCTAACTCTCACATTACAGTGTGAAGTTGGATTAATTTTATATTTTCTCAGAATATGTCCTAAGCTTTTAAAGAATCAATCATTTTTATACTAAATATTTAAAATATTTAGATATCTTTATGGTTTTTCTTCATAGTTGGTAAACACACAATTTAATATTTGATTAAATATAAATATTTCTTTCATATTTATTTCTAAGTATATTGAAACAAATTTTTATTGTAATTTTCTATTTCATAATTTGTGTGGATGAAATATAATTTTTTCAAAAATAAAACTATAGTAGCAGATGATATGGCAAACTTTTTGCTTTGTTAGTTTTGCAGAAATAAAAGAGATTTTCCCCCTTTAACATGTGATTTAAAATTTTTTTTTGCCTTTATAGAGTACTTTTTCATCATATTTCCTGGTATTTACCTTGAGAACAATGCTAAGATGGCAATAATAGCAGTAATTATAATAACAAACATTTATATTGAGCTCAGTGTATGCCAGGAACTCATTTTATCATTTTCCATAATAATTTATTATTAATTAGGAACTCTGTAAATTAGGTACTATTATAATTCTCACTTTAAAGATAAGGAAACTAAAGCAGAATAGATTTTATGACCTGCTATATTAGCCAGGGTTCTCTCAGGAAACAGAATCAACAGAAGATATCTGCAGGTAGTATGAGATTTTATAAAATTGTCTCATGCGACTGCAGGGATGCACAAGTCCAAATTCTGCAGGGCAGGCTGCAATCCAGGGGCTCTGGTGAAGGTCCTTGATGAGTTCCCAGGAGATGCAGGCTGTCTGAAGTAGAGATTGGAATTCTCTCTCTGAATGCTGAAATCACTTCCCCTTTGAAGGCCTTCAACTGATTGGATGAGATGTCATTCATTGCTGATGGCAATCTCCTTAGTTGATTGTAAATGTAACCACCTATCTATGCAATCAACTCACTGATGATTAAAGTCCATGAAATGTCTTTGTATTACAATGAGCCCAATACTTGCTTGACCAAACAAATGGGCACCATTACCTGGCCAAGTTGACCTGAGTCTAACCATCAAGTCTACCCCTTGTCAACTTGGCAGCCATACATATCATCTTAAACCATACTTGATCTCTGAATAAAAAATAATAACAGACATTTTCTCACCTAAAAATTATTCAACTGTCCTGTGTACAACCAGAAATGCACTAAATCCCTCTAGATAGAATGCAAGTCCTTGAGTAGTATTCAACCTTAAACTTAACATTCTATAACTTAAATACTATGACATGATACTACTACAATTTATGTCATACAATAAGGGAATAAGATAGGGAAGAAAACAAAGATATTTGTTATATATACATATACAAGCATATTCATAACAAAAAAGGAAGAAATATTCATGACCATTACAGTCTTTATTTCTGTAACTGGTCATGTTCATATTTATCATTACCTTCTTCCAGTACTCATTCCATGTAATCTTTATCCTCAACAAGCACCTCAGTTGTCCATGCTTCTTTGCCTGTGAGGTGACCCAAACCATCATTCCTGAAGTTTCTGGGACTTTGTTAGTTCTGCCTGAATTGGGTTGTTGCAGTTTTCCATTGACTTTAATCACAGCACATGGTAGTACTAAGAGATACCCTGTGGGATCTCCAGTATTCCAAGAAATCTCTTCTTTACCTCCATTGTAGAGTAGCAATCCTATATCCCTTTGATAGTTAGGATCAATCCCCCCAGCCAGTACAGTAATTCCCTTCTTTCCCTGTTGATTCAGAGGAATGAGGAGACCAAAGTGGCCAGATGGCAGTCTTAACTTCCATTTCAATGGAATCATTGTTGTGTTTCCTGGTGGAAGCACTCTTCCTGTAGGAACCAAGACCTGTAGACCAGCAGAGCTTAAAGTTGTAGGAACAGGAAGCAAAAATTTTCCTAGTGGATCACTAAGGGTTATAATGAGTGGTGCAAATCACATTTTCACCTCTTGATTCCTGGACACAGGAATCCTGGCTATGGGAGAAACAGCACCATAAAATGGACGCTGATTTAGAGCATACACAGCCTCCTGGAGAGCAGTGCCCCAGCCTGCAAACTACTGCCACATAGTTGGCACTGTAATTGAGCCTTCTAAAAGCCATTCCACCATTCTGTCAATCCAGCTGTTTCAGAATGATGGGAAACATGGTAAGACCAGTGAATTCCATGAGCATGTACCCATTCCTGCACATCATTTGCTGTGAAGTGGGTCCCTTGATCAAAAGCAATGCTTTGTGGAATACCATGATGGTGGATAATGTATTCTATAAGTCCATGGATGGTGGTTTTGGCTGAAGCTTTGTGTGCAATGAAGGCAAAACCATATTCAGCATATAGAACTATACCAAGTAGAACAAATCACTGCCCCTTCCATCATGGAAGTGATCCAGTGTAATCAACTTATCACCAGGTAGCAGGCTGATCACTTCGAGGAGTGGTGCCATGTCAGGAACTAAGTGTAGATCTCTGCTGCTGACAGAATGGACACTCATCAGTGGCTGTAGTCAGGTCAGCCTTAGTGAGCAAAAATTCAGGTTGCTGAGCCTGTGCATAACCTCCATCCCTACCAGCATGGCCACTTTGTTCCTGAGCCCATCAGGCAATGAAAGGAGTGGCTGGGGAAAGAATCCAAGTGGTATCCACTGAACCGGACATCTTACTCACTTGATTATTAAAATCTTCCTCTGCTGAATTCACCCTCTAGTAAGCATTCACGTGGGGCACAACACCCCTCTATCAACACAACAGACCATGGTGGAATATTTGTTACAATCTCATAAGATTATGAGATAATATCATCTGATTATTACCAGGTCCACAGTGTACATTTGGCACACATTTTCCATACTCCCCCATTATCAACACAGTACATCTTTGGCATAGATGCAAGAATATTACATCTAAATAGAAAACCATTTGGTATTTCCTGCAAAGCAGGTCTCTTGGTTACCAACTCTCTCAGTTTCTGTTTATCTGTGAGTATTCTAAACTCACCCTCATTTTTGAAGGACAATCTTGCCGGATATAAGAGTCTTGGCTGGAAGTTTTTCTCTTGCAGTATCTTAAATATATCATTCCACTGTCTTCTTGCATCCATGGTTTCTGGTGAGAAATCAGCACTTAATCTTATTGGGTATCTCTTATATGTTATGCATTGCTTTTCTCTTGCTGCTCTCAGAATTCTCTCTTTGTCTTTGGCATTTGACATTCTGATTAGTATGTGTCTTGGAATTGGTCTATTCGGATTTTTTCAGATGGAAGTACATCATGCTTCTTGGACATGAATATCTATGTCCTTCAATAGGGTTGGGAAATTTTTCTACCATTATTTCTTCAAATATTTCCTCTGCCCCTTTTCCCTTCTCTTCTCCTTCTGGGACACCCATAACACATATGTTTGCATGTCTCTTGCTATCCTTTAGCTCCTTGAGACCTTGTTCAACTTTTCCAATCTTTTCTTCATCTGTTCTTTTGTATATTCACTTTCAGAGACCATTTCTTCAAGCTCACCAATCCTTTCTTCTGCCTCCTCAAATCTACTATTATATGATTGCAGTGTATTTTTTTATTTCATTTATTGAACCTTTCATTTCTATAAGATCTGCTATTTTTCTTTGTATGCTTTCAAATTCTTCTTTATGCTCCTCCAATGTCTTCTTAATATCCTTAATTTCTTTAGCCATCTCATTGAATTTATTAAGGAGATTTGTTTGAACATCTATGATTAGTTGTTTCAACTCCTTTACATCATCTGGAGGCTTATCTTGTTCTTTTAACAGGGCCATATCTTTCTGTTTCTTGGTGTGGATTGTAATTTTTTGTTGGTGTCTTGGCATCTGGCTTACTAGAGTATTTATTCTGGGTGCAGTTTTTCTCTTTAGTTTAGGGCTTCCTGCCCTTTCTCCCTTGCTGGTTGTATAGTAGGAGCCAAGGATGTACTTGGTGCTATAAGCTGTGGAGGCTCAAGCTACCCTCATTGCCCCAAGGACCAATGAAGCTTCTCCCCACTTTCTCCTTTGCCAGGGGTAGGGACAGAGCCACAGCTGTGTGGAATAATCCAAATCATGCAGGCCTAGACTGTAGTTGACCAGAGAGACTGATGAAGCTTCACGTCCCTTTCTCCCCTGCCTGGGGCAGGGATGCAGCTGCAGGTGTGGGCAGCAATCTATGCAGTGCAGGTCCAAGATGAACACAGTTGCCCCAGTAGATTTCTGATTATTCAGTCTGCGCCAGCTAAATGTACCTGCAGTTACCTGGATAGGCTGGTGAAGGGCCCGTCAGCATCCTCCCTGCTAGAGATGGGGCTGAAGCCTAGGCTAGGGCTGCAGGCCAATCTGGGTGAAAGAAATAGGTCTCTACCATTGCTGTGATTTTCAGTCAGCCTGGCTTCCCCTCATGCTGGGGGTGGAGTCAAAATGGCGGCTACCAGCCTCCTTCTGACTTGGAAAGGCTCAAACTTTAGCTGTTCTTAGGGTTATACTTTAGCCAGCCAAATTGACTAATCAGTACCTGAAATCGATGGCCAACTGTCTCTTCCTCCCCTATTTTTGGGAAATGGAGCTTCCAATTCCTGCCACAGAATAGCTCCTGGGGTGGCGTGCACTGCCAAAGTAGGATGATCACCGGCTTCCTCGGCGTGGTCTGTAATTTCCCAGAGAGGCTGGCACAGCTCTCCCCTGCTTCCTCCCTGCCCAAGATGGGTCTGGGGCTTAGGCTAGAGCGGCAATCTGATCTAGTTGGAAAAAAGCCCGTCCCTACTAGCACTGTGATTTTCAGTCAGCCCCGCTTCCCCTTATGTCAGGCGTGGAGTTAAGATGGCAGCGACCAGCCTCTTTCTGACTTGGACAGATTCAAACTTTAGCTGTTCTTAGGATTATACTGTAGCCTGCTGAATTTACTAATCAGTAGCTGAAGTTGGTGCCCAGCCATTTCTTCCTCCCCAGTTTTGGGAAGTGGAGCTTTCAATTCCAGCCATGGAACAGCTCCTGAGGCGTCTAGTACCTCCAGTAGAGGATGAGCACCAGCCTCTGTGGCATGGAGTGCTCTACTTATGAATCTTCTCTGCAAATGGGCAGTCTCCTCCTTCCATTCTTTCTAGGATATTGCAGGATGCACTTCTGGTCTCCTGGAGCCCCCAAACAAGTGCCCTAGATAGCTCTGGGAGATCACCAACTGCCCTGTGGCAGGAGCTGATTCTAGGAGCTCTTTACTCTGCTGCCATCTTGCTGGTTGTCTCACGTTGTGCCTCTTTTTTGATCATAGAAGGGGCCAGATGCAACAGCTTATCTTTCACTTTAGAAAGGATATCTCAACATGCCTCATACCACTGGAAACCGAGAAATTTCACCAGGATATAAGGCCCCTATATATATATATTTCTCTCCCATCCTCTGACATAAAAATGCCCTATCAATAAGTCGGTAGAGGTTGCTACTTCTTGCTCACTAGGTCCAATCAACATGATATCATCAATGTAATGGACCAGTGTGTTGTCCTGCAGGAAGGATAGATGATCAAGTTCACTGCAGACAATATTATGACATAGGGCTGGACAGATGATATACTCATGAGGTAGGACAGTAAAGGGATATTGCTGACCTTGACAGCTGAAAGCAAACTGTTTCTGATGGTCCTTACTAACAGCAATTGAGAAAAAAGCATTTGCCAGGTTAATAATTGCATACCAGGTACCAGGGAATGTTTTGATTTGCTCAAGCAATGATACCACATCTGGAACAGCAGCTGCAATTGGAGTCACTATCTGGTTAAGTTTACAATAATCTACTGTCATTCTCCAGGATCCATCTGTTTTCTGCACAGGCCATATAGGAGAGTTAAATGGGGATGTGATGTGTATCACCTCTGCATCCTTCAAATCCTTGGTGGTGGCACCAATCTCTGCAATCCCTCTGGGAATCCAGTATTGCTTTTTATTTACCATTTTGCTGGGTAGGGGCAGTTCTAGTGGCTTCCATTTGGCCTTTCCTACCATGATAGCCTCCACTCCACAAGTCAGGGAACCAATGTGGGGATTCTGCCATTTGCTAGCTTTGTCTATTCCAATTATGCGTTCTGAAACTGGGGAAATAACCACAGAATGAGTCCCGGGACCCACTGGACCCACTGTGAGATGGACTTGAGCTAAAACTCCAATGATCAGCCAACCTCCATAGGCTCCTACTCTGACTAGTGGATCACAGTGGAGTTTTGGGTATTCTAGGATTAATGTCACTTCTGAGCAAGTGTCTAACAATCCCTGAAAATCTGATCATTTCCTTTTCTAAATGCACAGATACCCTGGTAAAAGGTCATATGTCTCTTTGGATAAGACTGGGAGGAAGATTAACAGTATATTTGGCAGTGTAACAGGGTCTTTCCGAAAGGGGACCTAGCCTTCCTCTCATTCAAGGAGCACTATGTCTATAAACTATCTCAAGTCTGGGAATTGATAAGGGACCATGACACTCTTTCTGTCAAGTTAGACTTTTGTTCACTTGACCTAGAAATCTTATGCTTATACAGATCAAGTAGTATTTAATAGACTACCCATCTATTTTATTCTTAGTTACCCCATGATCTATGAGCCAGTGCCATAGGTCTCTTCTATTCAGACTATTTTGATTGCTGCTTGGAGCCTGCTGTTCATTGTGGTAACCATGCCCACCTTTTCTTTGGCAATTAATTGATGCCACTTGGCTTCTGCTCATCATCCCCATAGTGTTTAAGGATCCCAGTTCACTGACAGAAGTTCTCAAGGTAATATCTGACCTACAGAGAAGAGCAACCACAGACGTCTTCAGGGAAGATGGGGTTAGTCTCACAAATTTATTCCTCAGAGTCCTAGTGAAAGGTGTGTCCTCTGGATATCCCTGGGGTGGGTGAGCAGGTCTTACGTGTTGAATCCATCCTATCATTCATATCTCTCTAAGAACTTGGATCCCTTCATCTACAGTATACTAGGGCAGTTCTGGCATTTTAACCTCAGGTAAAACCCAGAAAATTTGATATTTAGTTTGATTAAAATGTCTGTAAAAGCGGAAAGACTTGCTGAGAAATCGTTTTTGAGGACTATTATTTTTGTTTGTCTTAAAAAAGTTTTTTGATATAATACAGACTGAAAATGTGCTGAAAAAAATTATTATCCATTTTATAACATGTCATTGAGGTCAATATCTGGTTAAATCTATTCTACACACTAACCATTAAACAAAAGAGATAACAACATGGGTTTGAACCCAATATGAATGTGAAACATATATCTCTTTGTAAAAATGAGCTTCTTAATTTTGGATTCAAATTTGTAGGTCATGATTACACATTAGAAGTGCAATGAAGTGCAAATAAAATGAATAATTTACAGTTAGTGTCAACACAGTTAATGAAAATGCCTGGAGCAAAGTATTTAAATCATAATGAATGCTGGTGATCTCATGGCCCTCATCTATGCTTTAGAAAACGGATGAACATCACCTTTTGGAATTATTCTTCTTGGAAATTATTCTTCTGATTATGAGACCCTAGATTGTGTTGGTAGTATACTTCTTAATTTTCCAGAATGTTGTCTCTCATGGACTGGTCCCCAGAGAGGCATGGTAATGATTATTTCCTTGAGCCTTTGCTCAGGACTCTGCAACAAGAGTGGATGCTGAAGACTAATTACAACCGGAAAGGAATTCTCTCTCTGACAAATTCTGGTGTAAGATAAAAGAAGTCTAAGAAAAAAGATCCAAGAAAATAGGAAAAGATGCTAGGTTTTATAAATTAGTAAATTTAATCTTCTATTCCTTATATGTGTTCATGAGAAAAATTTAAAAGAGCAAATCTTCATGAAAAGATCCACACAATGGACAGTAATGATCAATCATTGGACTTGGACAGGGCCCTGCCTTCTTGGCTGATGGAAGATTAGTTAGTTAGTTAGTTAGTTAGATAGTAGCATGGATACTCTGATCTGCTGCAAGTAATACTGTCTCTAAAGTCAAATTCCATTCACACTTTCCCTTGATAAATGCTTTCAGAATGGCAGGGGAGGAATAATTGTCAGCGCTCAAAGACAATACTAATATTTCTTTATATACACAGGCATGCATTAGCACAAGCACTTCATTATCATGTGAACATTAGATGAGGGTGTCACACAGATCATCCTTTCTCACAAGAAAATGAAATAGGTGTTATTTCTAAGTTTATTGCATTATTAGAGTTTGCAACTCCAATACTTTTGGCTATCTATAAATGGACTCTATAAGCTTCTATTTTTGACTGAATAATCTCAAAATGAAACACAAAACTGCAAAATACACACATGCACACATAAATACAATGTGGTGGCTTGGAGCTATGTACCCCAGAAAAACATGTTCTTAATCCATTCTGGTGAGTGTGACCCATTGCAAATAGGCCCTTTTGAAGAGATTATTTCAGTTAAGGTGTGGCCCAACTGAATCAGGATGGGTCTAAATTCTATTACTGGAATCCCCTATAAGAAAAATGAAATTCAGATGTGTAGAGAGAAAGCCATGGGAGCAGCTAGAAACTGGAAGTCAGCAGAACCTGGAAGAGGAAGAGAGGCTGCCATGTGAACTCTCATGTGACAGAAAAGCCAAGGACCAAGGATTGCCAGCAGCCAGCCCCAAAATGCCATAGTCTTCTGGGAGAAAGCAACACCTCGATGATGCCTTGATTTTGGACTCTCATGAGCCAATAAATTCCCACTGTTTAAGGTAACCCATTTTGTGGTATTTGTTTTTGCAGCCAGGAAAATAAAACCTACTTTTTAAATTATTTTATTTTAATATCAGTGCTAATGCTTTGATGAAATGTTAATCATTTTATTGTATTTCTAAATATTTTCTAAATTTCGTTTTTCTCCTACAGTTTAAAACTTATAAGGAAAATATTCTCAAATAAACAGAGAACATGATGAAAAATATATACTATACCATTAGCCCTTTCTACCCCCCTAGAATTTAGCAGAATTTTACACGTACTAGAAAAGCAGAATATTAAAGATGGAAAAGGCATTAGTGATTCATAGTCAAACTCTTTCATTTTACACAGAAGGAAATTGAGGCCCAGATAAAGTATATGTCTCTGTCAAGGGTCACCCAAATGTGCTTTCCCATATTAGAATGAGCTTCCAACTTTCTGTGTTCCAGAGCAGGGCTGTTTCAAACACAGGACTTTGCTTTAGAAAAGAAAATTGATAAAGAACCTAATTTGTAACAAGAATAATAAAAATATCTTCTCTATAGCTTAAATTCAGAAAAGTAGACTAATGCTATACTGTAATTATAATGAATAAATGCAAGAAAATATGAATAAGAGAGGGTGTATTAAAATGTGTTATGCTTTTTTAAAAAATTCATGGAGGGGATGATGCTCATAATCTAGTGTTTGGTGACACTTGGGGAAGTCTTAGGTATCAGTGGCATGTGATAGATGTAATTTGCTGAACATTTTATGGCTTTTGCAGAGGAAGGTAGATACATTTGTTTCAAGGAATGTCCAAGGAACTGTAAGAAATTACCTAAATCCTGGCATATATAACATCCTGAGATGTCACAAAAATTTATTGGTTTCTAGGAAAAACACTCTAAACTAAGAGAGAGTTTTGTTTGATTTGAGGATCAAATGTAATGGGATTTTATTTTTTTTTTAAAAAAGATTAAAAATTATCAAAACTTGGATGGTGTCTTAGATTGCCAGGGCTGCAGTACATACCACTGACTAGTTTAGGTTAAACAACAAAAGCCTGTTGTCTCACAGTGTTGAAAGTTAGAAGTCTGAAATCGAAGTGTCAACAGGGCCAGGTTTCCTTTAAAACTTGATAATCTGCAATGGATATACACATCCTGGGGCTTTGCCCCTAAGCATAGACCACAGTTCACATCGTAGACCACACTCTCTCCCATGGTATATGCTGATGTAATATAAGCATCTTTTAAAAAATATATATATATATAAAAATAACATTTATGTAAGCAAATGCACATATATGCATATATATTTGTATATCATTTTACAAATATTGGTTTGTATTGGGAAAATTTTGATTTTTACTCACAATAAAAAATAAAAAAAAAGTTGATAATCTGTTCCATGCCTCCCCTGTGTCTTCTGGTGGGTGACCTGCAATCTATGATGCTCCTTGGTTGTGACATAAATCAATCTCTGTCTCTGTTACATGGTTGTCTATCTGTCTGGTTCTCTGTGTCCCAATTTCTTCTCCTTCTAACTAAGGACACCAGTCATATTGGATTAGGAGCCACTCTAATCCACTTTGACCTCATCTTAACCAATCTCATCTTCATGTAAACATATATATTATTTACAAATAAGTTTACATTCATAGAAGTGGGAGTTAGGACTTGCATACGTCTTTATGGGGAATACTATTCAATCCACAACTGACCTGTTGGTGGTAGGACAGGCCAGATCAAGAAAGGTGCTAATGGTAAAGTAGGCAAACCCTCAAGGTCAGCTTGTGGTCAAAATGTGTGTGGCCAGGACTTGACTACTCAGTGGTCAGACTCCCCTGTGAAGCACTTTCATAGTACATGGAACCTATCTTTTATGCTACTTGCCATAGTACATAATAAATGATTGTGATTATTTCCCTGCTGCCTATTTTTCCCCAGTATGCAGTCAGTTCCATAGAGAAGAAATTCTTTTTGCTTTAACCCAGACTCTGCTCAGTTCCTGACACAGAGTAAAAGATCAAAACATATTTGTTGAACTAATGTGTGAGTTAAAGAAACATGGAGGGATGCTATTCATCTTATTTTTAAAAAGCGTGCTGTTGTAACACAGTTTCCTTTGGTTACATACCTGATTATCCCACAAGACATATAATTATACATTACTAGAGATATAAAATTCTTATGATAATTGTATATATAATCCATATAATAGTTCAAATTATCCTGTTTTTATGAGTTGTGGTAAGTAAATTACTGTAGGTTTCTTATTATAGAGTGTACTAAGATAAACCAAATTATTACTGCAATGGAACTAAGTCATTCTAATTGTCCTATAAAATACTCTTTCTCCTAGCCATTTTTATTGACCTTTATATCTCATTTCTTTTACTTTTCTGATTTTTAAGTTCATCTGACAAATATAGTCAAACAAATGTTTAATGTAATAGAATCCCTTCAGGACACCCTACTTAAAACTAAATGAAGAAAATCTTCTGTAAAGACCAATTTTTTATAACTCTAATAAATCCTTTCAAAAAAGAAGCAATATTTATGAAGAGGCTTTTGACATTTTTTTCATAAATTCAATTTGAGTATATTTGAATAGTGTGAAATCATTACATTGCTCTGATAGTATTTTTTTTCCTTTGGGAAATATGCTCTAGAGATTGACAGGAGTGAAGATCAAACTGAGGCTGACAGTTCCTATTAGGGAGGGACCCAGAAAAAGGTTCAGTATGATATTGTAAAGAAGAAGAGGGAGAAAGAAGAAAGGGGGAAAAAACTTAAAAAATACTGAACACACTCATCAAATATACCGTCTGTTCTTATTGCCTCAAGTAATCTCTTTAAAGTATGCATCCATGTATTTTATTATTCTATAAAAATACCCAACTTACTATCCCCTGCCTGCAGGACAAAAGATAAACTTCTTAAAATCCATCATTGTTTCCTTCCTTCATCATTTCCATATCCAGCTTCTTTTCTCCCCAATTGCCTGCACAGAACTCATGTTTTAGCAGTCCTGAAGAACTTGCATTTCCCATTGTGTTCTTTGTATCAGCATTGTCCTTCTAAGAATGGCATGGATTATTGGGGAAAACGAGAATATAAAGAACTGACATTATCGCAGAGTGCAAAATCAGTAAACTGTAGTCAGGATATGAGAAGGAGAGTTGGATTAAATCTTCACAAATAATTTTGTATTATAAAAGGCAAAGAGCTTGAGAGGTAGATGAGAGGAATTGAAAAATGGTGTGGGAATAAATAGTGTTTGAGTATTTACTAGGTGACACTATATACTAGTTTTTTCACATACCCTATCATTAGATTATCATAACAGTCCCATGACATAGGAGATTGTGACAGTTTGAAGTTCTTTTATGAATTCCAAAAAGAAAAATTATTTTTTAAACTAATCCATTCCTGTGGGTGTGAGAACCTTTTGACTGGGCTACATCAGTGAGGTACGACTCAGTTTGAGTCTCCGCCCTCTTGCTGGGTCTTATATAAAAGGAAATACAAAGAGAGAGAAAAAGGAAAAGGGGTCTTTTTTTTTTTATCCTTCCATCATTTTTGATCCTTCTATGTGAGAGAGGACTCGAGGGTTGCTTAAGCACAAAGCCCTCAAGAGGCTGGGCCCATGGATAGTTCAAAGCTGAGGAGACGACCTCTGCCCTATGCTGGATCACCATGTGGCAGGACATCAGGATCAACAGTAGTTGACACTGGTGAGAAAGCATCTCTGATGGTGCCTTGATATGAACAATTCATGGCCTTGTAACTATAAGCTTTTACCATAATAAATTTCTAATTATAAAAGCCAACCCATTTCTGGTATTTTGCATCAGCAGCCCTGTGGCAAACTAAGACAGGGATAATATACCAATTTTGAAGACCAGGGTGCTAAGCATAAGGTCTCATACCCAGTAGTTGGCAGAACCAGAGTTCAAATCACAGTCTTTCTTGAAATAATTTTAACCTTAAAAATAATTAATAGTTATAAATTTTTAAAATCTGTGAAATGCTGTCACAACTTACTCTTCTTTCTCGCTAATGCAATTATCTAGTTAAATTGAGCTTGCTAGGAAATCCAGTTCACCACTCAATAGAGACTCACAGAGTGGCAACACACAGACACTGGTCACAAATTCCAGCATGTGATCTACAGCTTTGTGGGTCATATGATTGAAACTTGCCATAAAACAAAGTAGATCTTTTTTGTCCATTCAGTACATTTTCTCCTTGTAGGAAAAGTCTATAAATTATAGTTGAAATGTATTCTATGACAATGGAATCAAGTTAATGATAATAGTGAGAGCAACTACAAACACTCCAGGTATTGTGCTAAGCTCTTTGTTTAGATTATTTCGTTGAGTTCTTATAATGTGATTTTGTGAATACCTATCTTTAGATAAGGAAAGGGACACTCAGAGAGTTCAAGTAACTTGCCCAAGTTTACATAATGTATTAGTCAGCCAAAGGAGTGCTGATGCAAAATTCCAGAAATCTGTTGGCTTCTATAAAAGGGTATTTATTTGGGGTAGAAGCTTACATTTACCAGGCCATGAAACATAAGTTACTTCCCTCACCAAAGTCTGTTGCCACATGTTGGAGTGAGATGGCTGCTGATGTCTGCAAGGGTTCAGGCTTCCTCTTCCTCTCTTGGCTTCATGGTCCCAGCTTCTTCCAATATCAGCTATAGGCTGGGATGAGTCTCCTCTCTCTCCCGGGGCTCATTCGTCTTCAGGCTCAGTTGCTCTGTTCTCTTCACAAGGTCAGCTATAGACTCAGGTGAACAGCTCGTCTCTCTTCCTGGGGCCTCTGCCATGTCTAATGGAGCCTTCTCTCTTTCCTCACGTATCTGCTTCTCTGTGTGTTTACTTCCTGGGGCTCCAACTCAAAACTCTAACCTCCCTTCTCTGCAATGCAGTTTCTCTGTGAGTTCCCACCCACCAAGTGGGTGGGGACTCAATGTCCTACTGATGTGGCCCAGTCAAAGCCTTAATCATTATTTAATCAAGTAAAAGTGAAACCTTGAATCGAATATAATCTAATATGCCCAGAGGAACAGATGAGTTTACAAACATAATCCAATATCTACTTTTGGAATTCATAAACAATATCAAACTGCTACACATAGCTAGTAAGGATCAGAGCCAGAATTCAAACTTAAACCTATCAAACTTCAGAGCAAACGCTTTTAAGCAGACCCTGTGCTGCCTTCCAAATATGTTATAAGCTCCTAGAGAGCAGGGAGAGGCTTAGTAACAATAACAGCTCCCGCTGGAGCAGTGTCTTAATTTGTCATTCTGCTATGACCAATACCACAATATGGCTTACAGTTTTAGGGGCCAGAAGTTCCAAATCAAGGCGTTGGCAAGACTATGCCTTCTACTGGCGTCAGTAGCATTCTAGTGATGTCAGTTCTCCATCACATGGCAATGTCCTCAGTTTCTTCCTGTGTTTCCCTTACTTCTCTTTCTAAGGCCTCCAGTAATATGGATTAAGACCTACTCTAATTCAGTTAACCCATGCCTAAATAGGATCTTAGAAGGTTCCTATACATAAATGAGTCCACACCTGAATATCTTCAAAGGGTCCTATTTACAAATTGGTTCCACACTTAGGAACATAGATTAAGATTAAGAACAAATTTACAAATTGGTTCACACCTTTAGGAACACAGATTAAGTTTAAAATCATGTCTTTTGGCGGGGTACATGATTCAGTCTACCACAAACACTGCATAACATAACCCTGTACTTCAAATTGAGTCTTTTATGCTATGCTTTCATTCTCACATCAACCCTGTGATATAGATACTCTCAGCAGCAAAGAGGAAATGCTCAAATATGAAACCATTTCCTGAAGCCATAAATCTGATAAGTAACAAGCCCGGGGAAGATTCATTCCCCTGCTTTGAAGCTTGCAGTCTTTCTCCTGCTGCATGCTCCTTTCCAAGCCAGACACATTTGTTAAGTGGTAAAGCTAGTTCTCATAATATGCCAGTCATGCTCTAGCGCTTTATACATATTAACTTATATAATCTTCATAGCAATCCTGTGAATGTGGTTCTATCATTATCCTCAATTTATGGATAAGGAAATGTAGTCAGCAGAGGAGTTAAGTAATCTGCCCAGGGTCATGCAACTAGTAAGTAGTGCTCCTGGGATGTAGCCCAGGAGTCTGGCTCCAGAGTCTTATGCTCTACTGGCTGTTGGATGATATGAATAGCAAATGACAACCAGCTATATGGCCTGAGGAATTCAATTTTACTCTAGAAATCTTTTATCTATGGACATCAGAATGCCTTCTCCATACAGGGATAATAAAAATGGAGTGAGGAAATGTATTCATAGTCAGAACATATTTGTTATTGTTGTTGCTGTAAAAATATTCTTAGACCAGCCAGCATACAATGAAGTTGTTTGGATTAAAGGTTGTCTAGCTACACTAATTCTGATCTTGCCTCCCTGAAACTCTATCCCAATCACTTGGACAGAATTTGAGTATGTATTGCATGGACATATTGTGGTCAAAAGAAGTAGAAAAGAAGGGAAAAATAAAGCAGAGTTGTGAAGCACTGCATTGAGAAACCATGAAAACATGACATTGTCTGGGTGAGGTGAGGTTCAAAGAGGAGAGTGGAGCAGAAATGGTGCCATGATAAGATACACTTCACAGAGCCACAAGAGACTAAAGACAAGACTCATGTATTCTTGTTTAAAGAAGCAGTATACAAATTCAGAAAGTGCTAGACGTTAAGAATTCACATTTCATAAAGCTCTGAGAAAGGATGGTAAGAAGTTTAGATATTAATCAAGTGAAGATGCCACAAAAGGAAAGAGAGGCTCTCAAAAATGGACTTCAGACCATACAATCACAGATGGTGCTGATGAAGAAGAAAATGTTGGGATATCTAAAGAGATCAGTGCTGCTGCCTGGAGGAGCTTGTTGATGAATGTCAGATCCTGTAAACTGATGGAAGTAGCAGCAAGAATGATTACAGAGGAATAATATAGACACCAAAGAAAATTGCTAGTGAGTTTAAAACCAAAAGGGAATGAGAAAAATAAAAAGAGGCAAGTATGCTGCTTGGGGCTGATGGTGAAAAATTAACAGATAATCATGGGAAAGCAGAACTACTCAATTCTACTTGGCTTCCCTCTTTAGAAAGGAAAGAGGATAACTTTTATTCTATACACATGAGAATGCACCTATCAACTTTGGTTATACTCTATATTACTGTGACTATTGGAAATTGTTATAGCTGAATTATTACTTTTTATTCTTATTTCATATAAGTGCTTACATATGCCAGGTACTATACTATGTACTTTACCCATTTAATCCTTTAAAAAATTCTACAAGGATGATGATCTCTCCATAGTTATGGAGAATGGAAGATGGATATGAAATATAAGGCAGTATCTTCAGTCCCAAGATCTACCAGTCCAGTGACTGTTTTTAAGTGAGGTTATTTGGCATAACTTACTCTTATTGAATTCATATTGTATTAGAACATAGATGTTCTTTCATCTTTTCATAATCTAATTTTCAGCAATTAGTTGAAGAATTTTATGCTATTTAGACATTAAACTGAACAGTTACTGAAACATGCAGATTATAATGTCATGCTGATCAAATCTTTATTTAATACGAAGTTGAGAGCCACATACACTGAATGGCAGAATCCTCAGTGTGCAAGAAGGACTGATTATAAGACAAAGCATAATAAGAAGGGAGAAATCTTTTTTGTTAACAGAAAGGGTTGAACAATTATGAATTAGAGAAGTCTAAGTGTCTCCCCAGAACAAAACTATACTTTATCATTCTCTGTACCACTGTCTGGTACAGTTGAAATAATGGTTCATAGTTCAAAAATCAAGATTTCTAAAATCTTAATGAATTTTAAATTACACTAAAATAGTTGTAAAATTCAGATGCTTCCCTCACCTTGTGTGTATGCAGTTCATATATAAATACATATTTAATAAAGACCTTTAAAATGACAATGGATTTCCTGTGTTCAAGGAACAAATTTCTGCTGGACATCTTTAGCTGGTTTTCCCTTGGGTATTAAAAATTGAGCTTATTTTCCTATTTCCAAACAAAAATTTTTTTTTTCTGGTCTACATTATATTTATCAATCAGGATAGGTTAGGTTATTCTCTTGTAACCAATACCCCACAATGGCTTAACACAATAAAAGATTATTTCTTGATCAAACTATATGAAGATAGTGTCTGCTTTCTGTCATCAGCATTCTTATTCCTGGACCCAGGTTGTTTCAATTATTTATTGCTATATAACAAATGAGCCCAGTATTTCATATAATTAAAGCAACAGCCATGTTACTACTTCTCAAGTTCTGTGAGTTGATTGGGCTCAGTGGGTGGTTTTCTACTCCACATGTTGTCTGCTGGGTTTGCAGTCTTTTAGGGACTTAAATTGAGCTGGAATGTCCAACATGGGTCACTCACATGGCTGGCAGTTGATGCTGAATATTGTCAGGGAGCTCTGGTGGGTTGTCTGCTGAACAGTCTACAGGAAGTCTGTTTATGTGGCTTTGTCTTCTCACAGCACGGCAGCAAAAGTCCTAAAAGTCATGACCCAAGAGCAAATGTTGCAAGAGGCAGAAAGTGAAAGCTGAAAATCCCCTTAAAGAATACAGCAGAAGTTGGCATAGCATCAATTCTGCTGTATCCTCTTGGTTAAGCAATCAGTCCTATGATTCATGCAGTGGAAAAATAAACTCCACCTCCTAATCAAGATATGAGATTTACAAAGAATTTGTGGCCATCTTGAATCCATAAGCTGACAGAACAGCCATTAGCTGGAATTTGCTTGAAATCTTGACAGAAGAGAGAATTCTGAAGGACCTTGCACCAGCAATGACGTTTTGACCCTGGAAGTGACACATTTCACTTCAGCTCACAATTCCTTGGCCAGAGTTGGTCCCATGGCTGCAGCCAACCACAAGGGTGCAAGAAAGTGAAATACTACTGTGCATCTTGAAGAGGGCAGGCCCAGAATATTTCGTAAAGAGCACTAATGACAACCACACCATGTGAACTTACTATTTGCCCACAGATTCAAGCCATAAACCTGAGATTGTCATTCTGGCTCATAACCCACACCCACAAAGTCACCACTTCCTATTGATTCAATCTCTTATTTCTTTCCTTCTCTCAAATTCCACTGTGCACTGAATATTCCACTGCCCAGAATATTACAAGGACTCACTGGTCTTCCTTCCTCCAGGTGGGCTCCCCTTTATTTTTTATAATAGACCCTGAAAGAGCTATAATAACATAATCATATAAATTCACACAAGATAATAAACATTTAAAACCTTTCATATAAAATGTAAACTCACCTGTTTAATGTCTTTCATTAATTCAACACATATTTGTTGAGCACCTGCTATGGGTCAGGCACTGCCACATGCATCCAACATAAATTTTACAATTTCAAGTCTTCCCTTTGTCACTCTGATTGTTTTAGTTTCCTAGGTTACTGAAAGCAGATGGCATAAAATGGGTTGACTTAACAAGGAGAATTTATTATCTTACGGTTTTGAGGACATGAGAATGTCCAAATCAGGGCATCAGAGCATACTTTCTCCCTGAAGACCAGCTGCCAGTGATGTGCCACAAGGTAAGGCACATGGTGGCATCTGCTGGTCTCTCCCTTCTCTCCCAGGTTTTATTGCTTTAAACTTCTTGCTTCCTTGTTTCTCTCTCTCTCTCTCTCTCTCTCTCTCTCTCTCTCTCTCTCTCTCTCTCTAGTCTTCTTGTTTATAAAGAACTGCAGTAAGAGGATTAAGACCCACCCTGGGCCACACCTTAACTGAAGTAACCTCATCAAAGTTCCTACTTGTAATAGGTGTTCACCCATAGGAATGGATTAGTTTTAAGAACATGATTTTCTGGGGGTATATGCAGTTCCAAATCACCACACTGATCAAATTTTAAATCTTTGATATGACTGATAAAATATTTAAAAACAGGGCCCTAGCACCACTTCTCCAATATCATTTTAGTATAATCAATTTTATTTCTTGTTTTTTCATGTTATTTTGCCTTAATTCTTTTATGTGGGTTTTTCTTTTCTCAAAGGATAAATTCTAGTTTTAATATTTAATTCTACTTTAAGAACTTCTAACTTGTTTGTTCCTGCTTTTATTATTGTTTGTTCCTTAAAGGGAAATTGCTTTCATGATCCTTTTTCTAAAGTATTGAATTGGATGCTTAGTTCATTTATTTACATTCTTGCTCTCCTAATCATAAAGGAATTTAAGGAAATGAATTTAATAGTTGCTAAAACTTTGGCTGCCTCTCATTTTTTTATGTGTTGTATATTTGTTTTGAATTTGTTTTAATTATATACAGAATAGTCTATAATTGCATTTTATTGCAAAATAATTTGTGTAAATGAAGAAATAGTAATGCAAGAGAGGAAAAAAGTCACTGAGATTTCATTACTAAAATTTGACATGTTTTCTTCCTGATCTATCTTTGTGCATAGTTTTGAGCAATGAGGACAATCTGTTCCTATCATTTTGCAATTAAATTTATTTCACTTAACAAAATAATGTGAACATTTTTCATGACAGTAAACGTGTGTGTGTGTAGTCTGTATGTTTATGCTTTAAAAGATTATGGCATGTCATCGTTTTCTGGCCCCGTTTGGCTCAGGTTCCCTGCCCCTCCCCCTTCCTGGAACCCTGAAGGCCCAGAGCTCTTGACAGTGCCAGATCCTGAAGATGACATTCACCAAGGTCTGGAGACACACAGGAAACCAAGTTATGATCAGAAAATCATTTGGAGAGCATAAAATCATATGATGGAAACTTTCTCCAAAGGATTCACTATATAAAGTTCTGCCAAAATTTCTGAAAGATCAGATCGCCTTCACTTCAAGTTTGAAAATTATGGAGGTTCACAAAAACATGAACAAATTAAGAGAAGGGAATAAGTTTTGAGATGTTATAGTTCTCATAGGTGATACTGAGGCATGGGGCCATAAAATTGTATTTGCTGCAGGTCGCCCCTTCTTAAGAGACCAGTTTTTACTGAATGATTTCAGAGAGGTGAAAATCTCCATATTACAGAGTTCTGAAATGGGGAGACAATTGCTGTTACCCTGTTACAGTGGTGTACTTGAATTCCCCGAGATGGAACTGGTAAATTACTTGACTCCTGCAAGTCTTCTTCAGATGAGCCAGGTACACACAAACCCTGTGGAAGTCTATAAAGTCAAAACAGCCAATGGATAGTAAAAGAGGGAGGTGAATAGCAGAGTGCTTCTCCCCAGTCAAAAGAACAACAGGGATATGCCAGAAGCTCCCCAAAGAGGACTCACCTTGTATTCATCCATCTGAAGACAGCATGAATATGGAGGAAAGTGATCTTCAGATTGTTAAGGTAGAAATCTATTCGGGATGTCTCAAAGATTAGAAGTAAAAATGATCAGAACCAGTTTATTTCTTCTGAACCCATTGCTTTACATTCATCAGAGCCCCAGCCATCCCTGATCATTTCAACTGTGGAATACAGAGTAAGTGAAAGAAGTATGCCTCCACAATTATGCCTTTTCTTACACAGGCAGTGATAGCTTAATCATGGCCTCACAAGATGCCTTTGGGCCTAATATCTGAGAATGTTTCATCACCTGGAGAACTATGCCAACCATTTAAAAATGCACAAACTCTTTATGTGTCTACTCTGCGGCAAGACTTTTACTCAGAAAGGCAACCTTCATAACACGTGAGTGTGCATGCCGGCATTAAATCTTTCCAGTGTAAGATGTGTGCGAAAACCTTTTCTCAGAAGTGTTCCTTACAGGATCATCTTAACTTTCACAGTGGAGATAAGCCCCATAATTGTAACTATTCTGACATGGTTTTTGCACATAAGGCAGATTTGAGGAAAAACCTTAAACAGCTGCGTGGCAAAAACAGCTTTGATAATGCCAATGGGGGAAAAAATGTGCAAAACCTCTCAGTGGATTTTGATTCTTTTGCATGGACAATAGTCACAGACTCTAAAAATTGTCGGTCACAGTCTGATGCAACACAGATCCTGGATGCAGGTAAACTGGCCCAAGCTGTCCTGAACTTAAGGAAGGATAGTACTTGTGTGAATTGAATAGGGACCTCATGCTGACAGTTAGAACTGACTGAGAATAGGGCAATAGTTTTGTATCTTTGTAGGAATGATTTTGCTAATTTGATTGTTCAAAAGCCTCTGCGTAGGTTGAATCAAAGCACTAATAGACCAGGAAATTTACCAATTGGAGTGGTCTTGAGTTTTTCCGTCTCCCATTTTCTGTTTTGAATTGTTTATCCTGTTGTGTCAGTTTTCATTTCCCAGGGGAGTTTGCCACTTGTTTACCCAACATTGACTTGTGTCTCAGACTGACGCTATTCTAGACTTTTCACCAGGCACATTCTGAAGGTACTAACAAGGTAATAGCATCACTCATTCTCCACTAAAAGATGCTATGCTAAGTGAATAATATGTTTCTTTGGCAGAAAATAGGCTGAGATATAAAGCGATATTGCTGTTGACCTGAATATGTGATGGAAGTTCTGGTTATCATTTGGTAATTCAACTATGTTGATGAATGAATCTGCTTCCTACTATTTGCACTGGTGTTGGTGCTGGTTATAAAAAAGTATTTTGGTTTGTTTGGTATTCTTTGTAACAGTATTATGGCCTGTAGCAGTTTGATATTATTGATGAATTCCAAAAAGAAATATTGGATTATGTTTGTAAACTCGTCTTTTCCTCTGGGCATATTAGAGTATATTGGATTCAGAGGTTTTACTTTTACTTGATTAAATAATGATTAAGGCTTTGACTGGGCCACATCAGTAGGATGTTGAGTCCCTGCCCCTTGGTGGGTGGGAACTCACAGAGAAACTACCCTGCAGAGAAGGAAGTTTAAAGTTTTCAATTAGCAATAATCGTGCCTCGGATAAACCTCTTTGGCTACGATACTGCCACTGTACAAAGCTAGTTTAAAGTTTTAATGCTGGAGCCCAAGGAAGTAAGCACACAGAGGAGCTTGGTCATGAGGAAGGAGAGAAGGCCCCAGGAAAAGAGATGAGCCATTTGCCTGATAGTCTACAGTTAGCCTTGTGGAGAGAAGCAAGCCTGAGCCCGGAGAGAGGCAAGCCCTGGGAAGAGAGGAACCCAGGAAGCCTGAACCCTGGCAGACATCAGCAGCCATGTTGCTCTAACATGTGGCCATAGACTTTGGTGAGGGAAGTAACTTATGCTTTATGGCCTGATAACTGTAAGCTTCTACCCCAAATAAATACCCTTTATAAAAGCCAACAGATTTCTGGTAGTTTGCATCAGCACCCTTTTGGCTGACTAATACATGGCCCAACTTCATGTCATCGAATTGTTCAGCAACACATGCTGACAAATAGTTAGGCATCATCATAAAGACCACAGTCAGCGAAGAATAGAAGTATGGTTATTTAATAGCACTTAGATGGGAAGTTTTCCTGGCCATCCCACCAAAAGGCGATCAGATACTTTCAAGTAATGTATAATATATTTATTGATGATTGTGAAGTCAGGATTTCTCCAGGCACACTTAAAATATGCTGAAGTATAACTGTCTCTCTAAAAAGGAGCTATATTTGGTAGTCTCTAAACTTTGTTGCAGAGCCATCAGAAAGGTGACTTTGTCTATTGTACTATAATTCTCTGAATTCTCATTCTTAGTTTACCTTAATTTCTAAAATGGGTGAATAAAGTTAAGTGGGTCAGAGAAGGAACAATTGGATTTTTTTTTTTTTTTTAAGATTTATTTATTTATTTATTTATTTATCCCCCCTTGCTGCTTGTGCTTGCTGTGTCCATTTGCTTTTGCGTTTTTCTGTGTCTGCTTGTCTCCCTTTGTTGGGTCATCTTGCTGTGCCAGCTCGCCGTGCTGCACGGACTGGCCCACCCTAACCAGCAGGCCCCAGGAATTGAACCCGGGGCCTCCCATATGGTAAACAGGAGCCCAACCAGTTGAGCCACAGCTGCTTCCCAACAACTGGATTTTTGCATTCAGATTTTCCTCTTGACAATACACAGCCCCACCTTGCCACCTCTTAGTGATAGGTCATTAACGCAAAGTTGACCTTCCAAGATGGTAAAACAATGCAAATGTTTTTCCTAAAGCATATGTTATACTTAAGAAAAAACCTTTTTAATTTTACTTGTTTCTGACCCATGAGTTAGGTTTAAGTAAAAAGAGTGCTAGGGTTCTCAGAGAACCTTCAGAGGTCATTTATTCTTATCTCCTTCATTTTAATTTGGGGTATCCAAAGCCCAAAGAGGTGGCCTGACCAAAGATTGCCCAAAGTAGATGAGTAACTAAATATGAGCTAATATTTCTTTTGCATGGACAATAGTCACAGACTTCCTCCCACCATGCTCAGCCTTAAAAAAATCTAGTAAATTGTCAAGAATAATATACTAGCAAAAAGCTTCCAGCTTTGTGTTTCACTTTTGCGTATCCCTTTTGGCTCTCTAATGCAGCCTGGACTTTACCACAAATATCACAAGGGGATTTATTTGCAGTTAATTGTTTTCTGGTAAGAAAGAATATCATTTAACTGATTTTCTGGGTATTGGTTTTGGGGGAAAGGGCATTATTGGCAAGTAAGAATGTGAGAACGATCCAAATGTGAAAATGATTTGTCTGGAAACAGTGTTTATTTAGTTTCCATCAAGTTTTTCTGTTTCATTTTTAATCTATGAGAGTGCATGTACAGATAAACCAAAAATTAGGCTTAACTTGTGTAGTAGGATGGAATTTTTTAAGTTATTGTTTGATGAATTTGCATGTGAATCTGATTTGAGGTATCATTACTATCATGAATTCAAAGATTTAAAGTGAGAATAAAATTGAGTGATAAGACCAGAAGGTACATTATTCTTAAGGTCATTCATCATTTGGTCACATGTTTCCTAGCATTCTGATTTTCATATGATCCAGTCAAAGAAAACCACTTCTAACTTCTATGCAACCTATCGATCAATGTTTTTGTTATTTTCTCAGAACATCATTTCATCACAGGGAAATTTCAAATTGGAGTGCTTCTTGTGCTCACATTCATGTCCTGATTTTGTTACTGATTTGAAGACTAGAAAGCATGGGTTCCAATCAGATTAGTCACTTTGGTTGGAGACTGTTTCTGGATTCATTCAGTCATTCCAGAAACATTTACAAAGCACTTGCTGTTGCCAGGTCCGTTGCTGAAAACTAAGGATATGAAGGTAAGAGTGATGTAGTCCCTGCCCTCATGGAATTTATAATTTCATGTGATTTTAGTGAAATAAGGTTTCAATTTGGATTTATATCAGGAGTAATAAAGAAAACTGTTTTGCTTTCTTTGATCATTTAAAACGATCATCTTGATGTTTTTTTGTCCCAGTAAAACATATAGTTCTCACTTTTTCCAAAGACAAATCATTGACATGATTTACCATTTCCTCGATTTCTTGGCTGGAGAGGCGTTCTATGTTTCTGTGATTTAATTTTGATAGGACTTGATTTTCGCCATCTTTGTTTATATACCTTTCTTAGATTGTATTGCAAACTGGTTAAGTTACTGATTTCAAATACGTTTTACAGGGGAAGATGACTTTCAAAACTACTCAGATTCTTGTAGAGAAGGAGAATTTTTAAAACTTTAGTTATTCAGCATTTGTATTTTATGGATCCCCAGGATAACTAAAAAAGATAGAGTACTTTCTTTACCATAGTTTGATTTAAAAACAAATTACTGTGCCACAATTATTTATTTTTTATTTATCGTAAAGACAAACTCCAAACTGGCTTAGAAGTAAATCAGATGTGGTTTTCATTTGTATTAATTTCTTTATTAGAAGGTCTATAAATGGGGGGTGACCAGAGTCACTGCTTCTCAAATATTGTCCTGAACAAACAACCCAGAACATCTTGTTTCAGCTGGTGAATGGGTGTTCTCAATCTGTTGTGTTAGACACACTATGGTCTACCTTTTCATTTATTATGGGGAAGTTTCCTTAATAAAAGTGTAACAATTTAAAAATATATGGCATTTCATTATAAGGATACACTATATTTTATTTGACTCTAATTCTAAAATATTAAGGTTGAGGTTGATTCCATACTTTTCATTAATAAAAGCAATGTTGAATATTTGTATTCATTTATTTTATGGTCTATAATAAATTATTTTCAAATATTCTCTTAGATCTGGAATTTTGGAATCAAATAATATTCAAATTTTAAGGTTTTTGATTGCAGGTGGCTATTTTCCCTCTGTATAATCTATAACAATTTCCTTTCTCACTAGCAAAGAAAAAGAATGCCTCTTTTCTTAGTTCATATCAATAAGTATTATCATTTTTAATTTTTACCAATCTAATAGGCTTGATATGCACAGTACAAATTTTTTTATTTTAGAGGCTTAATGATGCTTTCTATCATGGTGGGGTAAATTCACTATAGTTTTTCTTCTTTTTCAAAATATTCTTTTATTATTATGCTTGTTTATTCTAGGGGTATTTTAGAATTATCTAATGATATTTCCTACAACTCATTAAGATATTTTCATTAGACTTACATTAAAATTTTAGGTAAATTTTGGTGAAAAAGGACATCTTCAAAATATTCTTATTCTATCTTAGAAACAGATAACCAAACTTCTGATTATTCTAGGTAGGCAATTATATATACTCAAAACGTAATGATAACTTTGTTTCCTATTTTAAGTATTTGCTCTTATCTTGTTGTCTTGTATAACTTTAATAAATTTTATATGTACAATATTAAATAATAGTAATGAAATATTCTGTAGTTTTGTTCTTGAATTTAGTGGGAATTACTTTAGCTAATGCCCTTCAGTAGTTAAGAAATTAGGCTTCTACTTTGTATTGAAATTTTAAGTAACAGTTGAATTGCATTTTATCAAATTCTACTTTGGTATCTACTCTGATAAGTTTTTCCCCCTTGATCTATGAATGAACCATCTATGGATAGTTCAGTTACTATATAATTTTTAAAATTAATGTTGGATTCAATATACTACTATTATTAATATGGAAATCTTACATAAGGGAGATTAATTTTCTTTTGTGCTATTTTCAGATTTTGATGTCTGGTTCATATTTACTGTACTTAATATTTGGGAAGAATATCAATTATCTATTGCCATGATAATGGTGTGTAAGAAAAAAATCCTTAAATTAAGTGGGTAAAAACAACCACTTATTATTTCTTAGAGTTTATGGGTTGGACAGTTAATTCTACTGAACTGTATCAGGTTTGGCTCATCTCAGCCGGGCTTGTTCATCATCTGGTGTCAACTGGCAAGTCAACTGAGAAGCAGCTGATTTAGTACATCCTCAGCTGGGATAATTCACTCTTCATGAACCTCTCACATCTCTCCATCAGTCTAGCCCAGCTATGTTCTCAAGGTGGTGTCAGGGGTCCAAGAGAGAAAACTGAACCATGAATATACCTTTTGAAGCCTCTGCTTGCAGTAGGTTTGCCAATGTCCCATTGGCCAAACAATTAATGTATCCAAGTCCAGCATCCATGAGGGAAAGCACTACCAAAGAGAGGTGTGAAAATCATGGACAATAATTCAATCAAACCACCAAAAGAAGGATCCCTTTCCTATTTTCTTCAATTTTTAAAAATAGTATAGTGATTATCTGTTCCAAGTTAAGTTCTGAAATCTTAAGATAGTCTTGGCTATTTAAATTTTCTTTTAAACGAATCCATTTGATGAAAATTTTTAAGATTCATTAGCAGAGTTTCATTTCTTAATTAAAAAGTATTTATAGCTGTGATGGTATTACATTCCTAGAGTTGCTGATTTTTGTGTGCATCAACCCCACCCCCATCCTTAACTTGTCATACAAGTAACATGTCCATTTTATTAATGATTCCAAATAAGTGGTTCTTGGATTTCTCTATATTAGATTTACTATGTTCTTCTTTTCTAATTTATTGGTGTTTGCCTTTTACTTTTATGTATTCCATTCTCTAGAAAGAATTTATTTTGCTACTCTTCTGGCTTCTTAAGTGAGATGAATAGTTAATTTATTTTATTTTTGCTCTGCCTAATAATGATACTATCAAATTAATTGAATGTTTGTGATCCCAGTTTGGCTTTAAACTGTAGTTTAGAAATTAGAAATATGGTGCCAATATTTCTAATTTCTAAATACATGGGATATTCTTTTTGGCAACTAGCTTTCAGTAGAGACTTTTATTTAAATATCCTGCTAGAATTTTTTTAAATATCTGTGGTTAATATCTAGTGTCATTGCATTGTAACTTGCTCAAAATTTAAGAATATTTATAGTTGTTTTGGTTAACTATTATAAAGCCAGTGTTTCATGAATGCTTAAAAATATACTGTATTATCTGTGCGACATACAGTTTGTTTTGTAATTAATAATTCAATTATATTATGCTATTCCAAACCTCCATATCCTTAATTTTTTTGCCAGTATTGTCAGCTATAGTTGATTCATGGTGTTTTAAATTTTCTATTCCATATACATTTCCATTTATCTTTTTGCGTTTATCTCTTTGTGTATATATTTCTTTGTTTCTCTGTATTTCTAAGATTGTTTGTAACATTTTCCCATATTTAATAATTTTTCCTTAAATTCTATATTGTCTGGCATAAATATTGCTGCACTTTCTTCTTTTACTTCTTTTTTTTTCAGTAATAATAATGATAGATAAAATTTATGCAATGCAAAAATTCATTCAGCCCTCACATGAATCTTATAAGTATGATTATTATCCCATTTTACTGAGGAAGACAGCTTAAGCATAGACAAATTATGTAAATTGTTTAAAATCACAAAGCTGCTCAGCAAAAGAGCTGGAATTAGAGCTCAAGCTATCTGATTCCTGAGTGTTTTGTTTTTTTTAACAAGTATACTCTATTACCGTTTTGTTTTTTTTTTTGGTACCGTGCTTAATCTCATAAGAATTGAGTACTTCATTTCATTCTGTCTTCAAGTCCACTAATTCTTTTCATAGCTCTGTCAAGTTTTCTCTGTAATAGTGTTTTTTGAAATATTATTTATTTATTTTTATTTTTTTCCCAAAAAAGCCCCTGTATTTCAACTGCCCCTTCTCTCCCTACCCCAAAAATGTCCAGTGGCCACCGGACATATGTTTATATATATTATTTATACAATTTCCATTGGATTGTTTCTGATAGAGTCCACCTCTGTGGTGACATACCCAATCTGTTCAAGCACATTGTCCACCTTTCCATTAGAACCTTTATTATATTAATCATGATTATTTTATTTTAATTTAATTTAATTTAATTTTTTAAAGGAGGTGCAGGGAATCAAACCCAGGACCTTGTACATGGGAAGCAGGTACTCAAACACTGAGCTACACCTGCTCCCTAACCATGGTTATTTTAAATATTCTATTTATCAGTTTTAACATCTGAATCAGATCTGCATCTGATTCAGTGATTGATTTATCTCCTAGCAATGGATTGCTTTTTCATGGTTATTTCTGTGTTATGTAATTTTTGGAAAAAAGTTAGACATTATGTGAATAGGACAGTAGAGACAGAAATTAAAAGTATTTATGCCTGGAAATGGGCATTCCTCATCTTCTAGTAGGTCTTTATTGTGGGGTACTGAATCAATCCAGTCAAGCATCAAACAATATTTAGATATTGTTATGCTCAATATACTTCAATATACTTCAATTCTTCTTGTGCTATGTTTTCATTGGTTTGGGGGTTGAGTCACTAGAGCTTTTCTCACTGTTCTTGAGTGTAAGGTTTTCACTGTGATCCTATGTCTCAGAGAGGGTCTTTTTTCCCCATACTTTTGCTCTTCCCTCAATAGTAAACAGCTGTTACTTATAGTTCAACTCTTGTTAGTCTTGCAGTGGAGGGGTGGTTGTCATTTTCAGTCTTAGGCAGATCTTGTGACTCCAGATCTTGATGGTAGGGCTTTCCCAGTGATCCTGTCAATCCTCCTCATGGTAGCCAAACCATGCCTTAAATATTTGTCTGGTCTTGTGCTAGAAAGAGTTTCTTGCCTCTCCTGGAATGATTGAATGTTTTTGTTTTTTTTTTCTTTTACTCTTTTCCAAATTTCAATAAATTTTCATTTGTGCCTTGGAGGTATCAACTATTTCTGTCTCTCCCATAATGGCTTAAGGCTTTTGTTACAGAAGGAATGTAGGGGAGAAAAATCCTTCAAGGCTTTGTGCCTTTCCCACAACAGGGGCTTTTCCCCTCACTATGCCTGGACCACTGAGAGTTTTCTTTCATCTCTCACTCTGCCCCTAATCTTTCTTGTAAAATCATGGTGAGATCTGTGGAAATGAGCCTGAGAGTTGGGTGCAAACTACCCTTGGGTCTGCAGCCCCCAGGTTATCTAGTCATAATTGCCATGAGTTCTATACTCTCACACTAATACTTGATTTAGTCAAGTTAAAAAAAAAAATTAGTGAAAATCTTACTTGGTTTCATGGTGACTTCCTCTTCCTACCATGCTGTACTCCAGGTCAGCCAGTACTCATGTCCCGGTCTGTTTTTGAAGAAGCCTGCTTTTCCTTATATTTCAGGCTAGAAGATTTTCTGTTGATCTCATCTCTCTGAAGGGATTAAAAGGAGCTTCCCCTACAGTGTCCATTTTGCTGTGGTCAGCTTCACTTTCTCAGATTTACAGATTAAATTGTTACATTCAGTAATTAATTAAATTTACCATGCCTAGTAGGCATTCCACTTTCATAGGTTTTTTTTTTTTGTCCTGAGATGTACTAAACTTAATTGATCTAATTCAGACAGAACATTATTTGACCCCAAGTTTATTGCAAACACCAATATTTTTCTTTTTTTTTTAATTCCATAATTTTTATTTTACTGAATAAGTTTTCCTCTGCACTGATGCATACATCTTGCTGATGAATCGAATGAAAGCACCAAGGAGCACCTAAATCATTTTTCTTTTTTTTAACACCACTTGCAACATAAAGACTAAGTCTTCCAAAATAAAAACCACTGCCATCTAACCCTCTTTACTTCCTTAACCTGCTTTGACTAGTAGTTTCTGAATATTTGTAGAAATAGAGGAACTGAGGAAGTAGCAGGTAATAGAGCTGAACAAGAACTACGGCTAGCAATGAAGATAGTTCTCATATTGTTCAAGATGGCTTCCTATTTTCCTAGTCCATTTACTCCTGCAGCCTAAAATTAGTATAATCAAAGGGATTATATTATATAATGGGGAATCAAAATGTAATTCTACTTTCCTTGGGCTTCCCTGTCCAAGGATGTAGAATACTTAGGTGAAGTGTATGCTTTTGAATCTATCTCCAATATCAATTTACTTAATAGAAATTTTATAAGAATTTATCATATATCCTTTGAATAACTTGAGTTATTGGTTCAGTAATATTTTTACTTATTTTTTTTTCTTTTATACCATCATGGGAATTTTAAAAATGGATATTTGGAGGAGGTGTATCAGACCCAGCTAATGTTAAATTAAGCTCCAGATCCAGTCACTCTTAAATTAACTCTACCCTTTCATTCCATCTTTTAAGTTTAGTTGCCACTCCCTTGCCTTAATTTTAGCAATTTGTTTCAATCTATAGAATTCTTTATAAATAATTTAAATAAAAATGGCTTTTTAATTTCTTAAATATGACTGATATTGTTAATTGGAAAAAAAGTACAAAAATGGAAAAATATTTTTAAAATGCCAATATCCTTGATTTAAAATAACCTAAGAAAGGAAAGTACAGCCATGGGAAATAAATAGAATAAATAGGTTAATATTGAACAAATTGTGCCAGACTAAGCTGGTTGATTTTTTAAAAAATTTCTCCCCACCCCTTTGTTGTTTTACACTTGCTGTGTCTTCCTTATTTCTTTGGGAGGCACCAGGAATCGAACCCAGGACCTCCAATGTGGGAGGGAGGCGCGTAATCACTTGAGCCACCTACATTCCCTGCTTTGTTGTGTCTCTCATTATGTTTTACTTCTTGTGTCTCTTGTTGCATCATCTTTGTAAGCTGGTTGATTTTTGATGGCTTTTTAGTCTTAGTAAATGAACAGAGTTGAGTAGTAGATGTAATGCATCTTGACTTCTAGCAAAGTACTTGAGACAATACCATGTGAAATTTTGATTGCAAAATTAATTGGAATTCATTTTCAATTGGCTTGAAAAACACTGTTAAATAAAATGTAAGCTGGCTGAAAGGACATTACAATGAAGAATGTTGACTGATGTCAATGGTCTAATGACTTCAGTGAGCTCTTCCATTAAAGGTCATAGGTGTGGGCTTTAAGCAGAGTTACCATTAAATGTTTTTTGTTATCTTTTGGAAAGAGAGTAACTTGAGGTTGATTGGATTAGAGCAGATAATTTATCAGGAAGCAACCAAAGATTACAAAACAACTAAATAAAGACATGAATTTATCTTAGAGAAAAAAAAAAACAGAAACAATACAATTTTATTTAAAGATTCTGTCTTTTCATTAAGAAGGGAATTCTCTATAGCTTAAAGACCTTTAAACTACAGCATTTCCCCAAACCAGTTAGAAAACAAAGCAATATCACAGTAAGGCAAAACACCATTTCAGCCAAGTTAGTAGGTACATTTTATCCAAAATGAGAAAATGATGGCAAATTCTTAGCTAAAGTATTTGGTTATTTTTGCAACCATTACTTACCAGGAATATGAAGCATAACTGGAAAAGTGGCCTTTGAAGCCATTGCATAGAACAGGGAGAGGGAGAAAATTAATGAAGGGGGAGGTAATTACATTCTAAACTATGGTAATAATCTTGCAAAACTATATATAATTAAAAATCATTTTAAAAATTGAAATATTTTAATATAGTGTAAGGACAAAGAATAATTATAACTTTTTAAAAGTATGTATTTTAATGCTCATAAAAATCTAATGAGCTGTGGGAGAATTAGACATTCAGTTAGAACAAGAATAAAATTATCAAAATCACTAAACTGGATTAGTCTTTAAAGATGAATCAAATATGCAAAAATAAGGAAAGTCAGATAACTTTTGAGAATCTCTGCTCTTTTCCAGTGCTAGTGAGTTGGAAAAGTTTCAATAACTCAGAAAAAAAAGGCTCAATTACATCTAAAAACAAAACAAAACAAACAAAAATATTTTAGTATTTTAGGGACATTCATTCAATACCTATTTCCTGAGCACCGTATATGTGCACCATTTTTGGTTTTGTGGGGTTCCCAAACCTGATTACAGCAGAGTGTTTGTTTCCCATAGCTGTGGTAACAAATTTCCACAAACTAGGTGACTTAAAGCAACAAAAATTAATTCTCTCTCAGTTCTGGAGGCCAGAAGTCTGAAATCAAGGCGTCAACAGGGCCACACTCCTGTGGAGAATTTAGGAGATAAATCTCTTCTTTGGCACTGGGAATTCCTTGACTTCCTTGACCAGATCACTGCACCCTCTGCCCCGTTGCTTACTTTGCATTCCCTTCTGCGGGTCAAATCTCCCCCTGCCTCACATTTATAGGGACACCTGTCATTGGGCTCGGGGCCCTCACCTGTAATCAGAGATGATCTCCTCATTTCGAGATCCTTAACTTAAGTACATCTACAAAGACCCTTTTCTAAATAAGGTAACATTTACAAATTCCAGGGATTAGGTCTTGATTTCTTTCTGTGGCCATTATACAACAAGAGCATTTTCTATTAAAAAGATTAAAATTAGGTTTCTATCACTGCATGAAAATATTCACAGGGCCATCTCTGTCTCTTCTAATAAACACTTTAAAACACAAAGCACGTCTTTAGCAGAATCAAGTTGTTTTTCACTTTAGGAAAATAGAGTTATGAAAATATAATCCATTTATTTGTTCCAAATTAGTATCTAGATAGTTGTTGTCCAATTCACATTCTCTCCATGCTGCTCCCCAATCTCTAAATCCTATTGATTCTGTCTATGAAGTGGTTCTCAAATGATTCCCTTCCCTATTAATCCCACTGCAGTTCCCTTAGGTTAAACCCAAATAACCCATCCGGGGGCTATTGTCTTCTAATTGATGTTCTGCTTCTAATCCTTGCCTCTATCGTTTGCCTTCCACACAAACATATTTGTAAAACCCAGATCTGATTGTTTCCTTTACTTAACAATCTTTCTGGCTTTCAGATCCATAAATAAAGATCAATTTCTTTTAAGATATTCAAGGCTTCTCAGCAAATTGTTAATCTCTATCCATGTATGCAGCTTCTTCACTTAGCATTCCTCTTCTCATTTCCTAATACCACAAATATACCCCTCCCCCCATTTGCCTGGTGTTCCAGTCATGCTAATTAATTGTTCATTGTTCCTTGAGCATTTCCTATACTGATGCTGTACGTATTCATGTGATTCCCTAAACCTGCAGTGCTCTTCCTTTTCTACTTTAAACTTTTCTGCCTGACGTTAAGGCTCAAGTCTAATATCACAAAGCTTTATAATTACAGCTCTTTATATGTAACTCTCTTACTGTACCTATCACTTTATATTATGTTGAATTATTTGTTTTGTTGTGCCTACTTTGGGGCAAGGACTGGGTCTTATCTATCTTTATATCCCAGTCACTTATGTGGTCCCTGGCACATAGCAGATGCTCATAAACACTTGAGGAACTAAATTAATTTAAATTAAAGTCTTGGATGCATTTAAATGACTTGCTTTACCTCTATTTGTGTAATAATCATAAATATGGTTAATGAATTGAGCAAAATGCATCTAGAACCATGAAACCAATATGCAACATCTGCTATGGTAAGATAGGAAGAAGCATTGAATTGTTGATTCAGAAAGCATTTACTGAATCACTAGGTACTGCATAAAGGCTGAGAATTCCAAAATAGAATATATAAAATGCTTATGTTTTAATGTTAAATGCAAAAAGCATCTTATTTTTCAAGATTATTTGGTTTAGTTGAAGTAAACCAATTGACAAAAGAACTTTACTGGATTTTTTAATTGGGAAGCCCAGGAGGACAGCAGACACACCAAGTACAGTTGAAATTAGGGGCTCAAACAATGTCATCAGCAAGCTGTCTCTCTTTTTTCAATACTTAGCTTTGTTTTCCCTCTGCTTTGGCTTCCTTCTCAGGCAGATTTTTCTCATGTGGTAAAAAAAACTACAGCTCTAGACACTGTCTTCATGTTAACAATCTCAGTGTAAAGAGGATTACTATACCCTATTGTTCCAGCAAACAGCTACTGGAGAGCTCGTTTTGACCTGGTTTGGACCACTTGCCCGTCCCTGAAACAATCACTGTGGTCTAGAGGATAGAGGAGTCTGATCTTTCTGGACTAGATGCACATGTCAAATACTGAGGCAGAGATCAAATACTACAAGAGGGGGGTGGGTGGTGCCCCAAAGAGAAGCTGCACATACAAAAATGATACTTAACACTTAATGCGCCTTAACTCATTTAATCCTCGTAACAACACTATGAGGGACGTTGATTTGTTCTTCCCATTTTATAGTTACGAAGACTGAGGCACAGAGAAGTTAGGAGAATACCTAAGGTTTTATCCAGCCATAAGTGGCAAAGCCAGAATTTGAACCCAACCAATTTGGCTCAAGTCTGGGCCCATAACTACTGTGCTATATTAACAAAATATTATAAATATTAGAATCTCAACCAAGTTAAGAAAATTAAATTATACCAAAATTTTTAAAAGACTGGAAGAAAATACTCTAAACATCACGCATGTTTTTCTCTCTACTTTTTATGCATTGATATTTATATAAATATTATGTAATTCTTTTTAATTAAGTACGTATACACTTTATATATTAATATAAATGTAAGAGTTGGCTGAATTAGTTTCCTAGGGCTGTCATAAGAAAGTACCACAAACTAGGTAGCTTAAAATAACAGAACTTTTTTGTCTCATAATTCTGAAGGCTAGAAGTCTAAAAATATCCTGTCAGAGGAACGAAGCTCCCTTTGAAGTCTGTACAGAAAAATCTTTTCCGTGCCTCTCTCTTGGTTTCTGGTAATGGCCAGGGACTCCAGTCCCTGGCTCTGTTATTCAATGGCCTTCTTCCTCCTGTGCCTGTGTCCTCTCCTCTCCCATTCCTATAAGGACACCAGTCATATTGGAGTAGGGGCTTGCCTGATTCCAGTATGACCTCATCTTAATTTCACTGATTCCTTCTGCAACAATCTTATTTCCAAAAAAGATCACATTCTGATGTACTGGGGGTTAGGACTACAGCATATCTTGTTGGGGGGGGGGCAGGGTGCACAATTCAACCCGTAACAATGGCTCCTGCTTTCAAAGCCCTCACTTTGTAGTATTAAAGAAATACATGTAAATCAAGGAAACAATACAATGTAGTGTAATGAAATAGAAATATAAATTAAATGTTAAGGATCTCAGGAATAATTCATCCTTCCAAGGAATGTCAATGAAATTTTCACAGGGAAATTAATTCTGAATTGAGTCTTCAAGGAATTTGCTAACTAGAAAAGACAGAGAAGGACATTCCAGGAAAATGAAACTGTATATTCACAACAGATAGTGGGAAATATAATAGCAATTATTTTTATTATAATTCTGATTTTCATTGCCTTCCACTGCCTTAACTACAAAATCCTCCATGTTGGTGTCTCTTCTCTTGCCTTCCATGGCATTGTATCCTACATTTCCTCATTATTCTCTGAATCTTAATTCTTTCATTAAGTGTTTCTTCTTCCTTTTTTTCTTCCATTCATGTCATCATCATTCATGGGAAAACTCATTTAACTGCCTTTTAAATGCCTCTAGTGTCTTCTCCCTTCATTGCATCTTCCACTATGCTTTCACACTAATCTTCTGTAAATATTGCTTTCATCATGAATGTTGTGTACTTTAACAGCATTGGAACTAAACGGACCTTATTTGGGATACAATAATAGATACACCACACACCAGTTATCAGACCATGGCCTCACCGATAATTGCCCACGCAAGATAATTATGCAAACATGTAGAGAATATGAGTAGCTTTCAGGCAGTGCTAGCCACTCAATAGGTACATAATATATAAGCGGATAATATCTTGGTGTGGATATCCATATTACTTCTCTGCCCAAAGCCCCACGGTGAGTGACTATGTACTTTACTAACTTGATAGTAGACTCGTGCAAATTCAGTTTTAAAACCCACACTTTCTGATCTCAATTCTTAAACCTCTTTCCTAGACTTTCAGAGTCCTCCACAATGTTTTATACCTACTATTTTCAGTTTTATTCCCTTTATTTCAGAACAGGAATCATTTGCTGTCCATTTAATCCTTTCTTTCCCTCAGAACTTGCTAATAGTCAGCACACTAATACCTGTGTTTTGCTTTTGCTATGCTTCATACTAGTTCTCTGCCATCTTCTATGCTTATCCACTCCCTGTTCATGGTTCACATAGCATCTATTCCCGAAGTGTTTTATTTTCCAGAAGCAACCTTTAAGTTAGTTTCTGCACTGGCATTTGGTAACATGATTTACTAATTTAATCTCTCCATCTTACAATGCAGTGACCATTTATATAGTATATAGTGCTGTCATGTAGAATATGTTTTTTTTTTAATGATTATCTTATATTCACTTATTATCTCTCCAGCAAGATGTTATTAACTATGGACAGAAACCATGTCTGATGCACCTTTGTACTCCAAAGTATCTTTTTTCTTTTTTGATTAGTGGATCTCGTTCATTTCCCTAGAATCTGAATTGACATAGAGAGTATGAATTCTTCTGTAACTGAATCTTTGTTGTGGTAGTTAGCCATAGCAGTCTTGTTTACACAGAGAATTCAGCCTTATTGCATCCATTGTTTATAATTAATTCACTTCTCTCCTACGCATCTTGAATGGTAATAGCTATGTACTATACTGGAGAATTGAGAAAATGTTCACTAAAATCATTTTTGGTATCCTGTAATTCAAATGAGGAATACCAATGATAAAGGCTGCTACAGTATGTCACAACTTGCCTTTGTTTAAATAATAAAATAATTCGTAAGGAAGTAGATTTTGAAATACTAGAAACAATAGTGAGATTTTCAATGATTTATTTGTACTACAGAAGGCTTATTAGTATAGTTTCATGCTATCATTATTGCCTTAAGTGGCAATTGTTGTTTCCATGCCAATTCTTGATTTAAAACCCATCATGCATCTGTTATATGTCACTTTCCACTTAAATGCTTAGGACAGGTAGATTGCACTGCCAAGTTAGGTCATTATAACTCCAACAGATGTTGTCATGTAGATGAAGAACTCATTTTAAATGATAGCATTTTTAAAAATGTATTTTTCTATGTGCCTGACAAAGGCAAGGATATGTCACATTAGCTCTTCAGATTTAGTTCCCAGTCAGTGAAGTATGTTTTGATTCAATCATTTCACCATTTCAGAATCAGTGCAGAGTAAAGATGCAGATGTGAGGAAACAGTACCAGCAGGGGTGCTCACACTGCCCTAAGAGTTTCAAGCTTACGATGTTTTCATTTCATCAATCACTTATCAAAGAATAATGAGTGGATAGACTGAGGAAATGGTACAATAAGGAATTGTACTTGCTGTAAACTGGAGGGGTACACATGCAGCTGGATCAATTTTTATTTGGTTAGCAAGTCCTAAATAATGGTTTGAGTTTTGTCAGCTGGCATCTTGTTTTGTTGTTTGTTTAACATTTAAAAATCCAGTATACAGTTTTATTTTTCTTTAAGAGTTAGGAGTCAATTGAAATTCCCCAAATGCATCCCCATCTCCCTCTTCCTCCTGGAGGTACTACTGTCCAGAAATTGATGGTTTTCATTCTGTATCATGAATTAATTATTTGTTATAAAAGCATATTATAGATATTTGTAACTACATTTTCTTCACAACTGTTTGGAGAAAAGAGGTAGGCGTTAACTCTCCCTAAAAATGTGTTAATAATGTTGTACATTTTGTTATATTTATTTTTCTAATAAATTTTACTAATTTCTTTTTGTCAGGTTGGACTAAGTATAACTTTTTTTTTTTTTTAAGATTTATTTTTATTTATTTATTTACTTTATCCGTTTCAATCCCACCACCCCACCCCCACTTTGCTGTTTTGTGTCCATTCGCTGGGCAATTCTCTGTGTCTGTTTCCTGCCCTCTCTTCTCATCCTTCTCCTCCTGTCTTCACCAGGATTCGATCCTGTGGACCTCTGATGTAGGAGAGAGGCATTCTGCCACCTGTGCCACCTCAGTTCCTGGTTTTTTTTTTTTCGACGTGTCTGGTCTTGGCTCTCCCCTGTGTCTCTTTCCTGTTATGTCATCATCTTGCTGCACAGCTCGGCAGGGCCTGGCAGCACACCCATGCACAGGGCCTGGCAGCACGCGCACCTTCTATTTTATGAGGAGGTCCTGGGGACAAACCCAGGTCCCTCCATATGGCAGACGGATGCCCAATCATCTGAGCCACATCCGCTGCCTAAGTATAACATTGAATGTAGGTTCAGTAGCATATGTTCTTTTTCTTTTTAAAGCAATTTTTTTGAGATATATTCACATACCATACAATCCATCTACATTGTACACTCAATGGCACTTGGTATAATCACAGAGTTGTGCATTCATTACCACAATCAATATTAGAGCATTTTCATTACTCCAAAAAGAAAAAAAAACCCTACTCTTTAGCAGTAACCTCTCAATCCCTCTATCCTTCCTTGCCATACATATCTACTAATCTATCTCTATAAATTTATTTATATTTACAATTTATATAAATGGAGTCAAAAATAAGTAGAATGTGTTCTTATCTAAGAATGTTCACAAACTTTGTTTCCTCAAAGTTCAAAACTGTATTAATTGTGGCATATTGTAAAGAATTGTTTGGAATATATCACAAAATCCAGATCCAGCAATAGAGAATATCTAAAAAGGAAATATTTATTCTGGTCAAACTTCTCATAAATAATTATGCCCTCAATATGAAACAAAATACTCTATGGCAATTTAGTCTGCACTATATTTTTAGGTCCTAAATAGCACATATTGGACAGGGTACATATAATTAGACATGGAAAGGAAAAAAAAATAGGATTCTATGTATACAGACATTATATTTCATACAAATATTTCTTATTTTCTAAAAGCTTTTATTCTTGTGTCATATAACTCCTAAAATATGCTTCTTTTAATATGTTCTACTACTTAAAGTTTCAAATTATATATATGTTGAGAGACAATTTCTGTGGGCCTCTTACAATTCTGCACCTCATACAAGGCATTCCATTCACCACATTTATTCCAAACTATCTTTTCAAGAATGTTTGTACAGTGAACAGCCTTGGAAGACAGAAATAGCTTCTTCCTTCAGAGGAAAGGGCAGATTTGTTTACTGTCCAGGATAATAAAGATAATGTCTCTCTCTGGAGCAAAAAGCAGGCATGCTTATTGTCCATTATAAAGATTCCCTAATCTCAGGGTTTTTCCTTGCACTAGCATCTTCTGGACCTCTTTGTATCACCCAGTGGAAATTGGAGCTCAATGAACTGGTGCCAATGTGGATACTGTAAAGAACAAAACCCTTTTTCTCTGACCCAGGAGTCTTACAACTTCTTCTAAAATCATGAAACTGTGGCAGGCTCACTTGTTAGTTTGTAAGTAGGGCAAATCTCGGATGCTTCCAAATTCTGAACTAGATGATATTGAAGTTC